>RJWM01006050.1:0-87361 GCA_004363535.1 Dasyprocta punctata
TTTTTATTTTTATTTATTTATTTATTTTTATTTAAGCGAAAAAGAAAGAAAAAAAAGACATGTATAACAAAGACAACAAGCAAAAGAGACAAACAAACGACTAGAGTAAATGCACAACAGTAACAGTCCCTCCAGCATGTTGTTGCTTGATTTTTTATTTATTTTTTATTTTTTAATTTAAGCGAAAAAAAGACATATATAACTAAGACAACATGCAAAAGAGACAAACGACTAGAGTAAATTCAGAACAGTAACATTGCAGGTTTACAAAACAGGATGATAGAAACTTGACAATGGTTGCAATATTGCGTATTGTTATCTTTAAAATGGTTACTTACATTAACAGATATAGACATGCAAAACTGATCTAATCATATGAGTATTAATTATTCTTTCTCAATAACGAATACATTCAGCAGTGTGTTCTTTTTAGTTATCTTACATATACATATATACAGATTTATATCTTTTCCTTTTCCCTTTTCTCTTTCTCCCTTTTCCTTTCCCAATTTCTTTTGCTCTTCAAGCTGTTTTTTACCCTCACATAGTATTTATTATAGATTTTGGATCATATATAATTTTTCTGTTTCTTACACTAGGGAGACAATACAGTATTTACACATGTGGGTTTGATTTATCTCACTTATGAGTATGGTCTCAAGTCGTAACCATTTACTTATAAAAGTCTCAATGCAATCTTTCTTTTCTTTTCTTTTCTTTTTTTTTTTTTTTTTTTTTTTTTTTTTTTTTTTTGCGGCACCGGGGATTGAACTCACAACCTCGCGCCTGCCAGGGCAGGCGCTTAAGGCACTGAGCCAAACTCCCGGCCCTAATGCAATCTTTCTTAATAGCTGAGTAGTACTCCATTGTATAAAAATACCACATCTTTTTTTATCCATTCTTTGATTGATGGGCACTTGGGTTGTTTCCAAGATCTGGCTATTACAAATTGGGTTGCTATAAACATGGGTGCACAGATATCACTGTGGTATGATGTTTTCAATTCTTCTGGGAAAATGCCAAGAAGTGGGATAGCTGGGTTGAATGGGATCTCTAATCCTAGCTTCTTGAGGAATCTCCACACTGATTTCCACAGTGATTGCACCAGTCTACACTCCCACCATCAGTGGAGAAGAGTTCCTTTTTCCCCACAGCCCCTCCAGCATTTGTTGTTGGTTGATTTTTTAATCTTGGCCATTGTTTCTGGAGTGAGGTGGAATCTCAGTGTTGTTATAATTTGCATTTCCCGAGTGACCATGGTTGTTGAAAATTTTTTCATATATTTATTTGCCATTTGTATTTCTTTCTCTGAGAAGTGTGTATTCATCTCAGATGCCCATTTTTGGATTGGGTCCTTGAATTTTAGGGGCCTGATTTCTTTTAATTCTTTATATGTTTTAGACAGAAGTCCTTTGTCTGATGGACAATGGGCTAAGATATTTTCCCAGTTTGTGGGTTTTCTTTTCACTCTGTTGGAGATTTCCTTTGATATGCAAAAACTTTTTAGTAAGATGAGATCCCAGTTGTTGATTCTGGAAAGTGTTTCCCATGCAATTTCATTTTTGTTCATGAACTCTCTGCCTACTCCTATGTCATCAAGATTTTTACCTACTCTGTCTTCTAGTAAGTTTAGTGTCTCTGTTTTTATATTCAGATCTTTGATCCATTTTGACTTTATTTCAGTGTCTGGTGATAAGCATGGATCTAGTTTTAGTTTATGGCATATAGAAAGCCAGTTTTTCCAGCACCATTTGTTAAAGATGCTGTCTTTCTTCCAATGTACCTGTTTGGCCCCTTTGTCAAAGATGAGGTGGATGAGTGTGTTTGTAGTTGTAGCTGTATCTTCTAATCTATTCCATTGATCTTCAGGTCTGTTTTGATTCCAGTACCATGCTGATTTTATCACAGTAGCTTTGTAGTATAGTTTTAAGTCAGGGATTGTGATGCCTCCTGCCTTCCCTTTGTTGCCCAGAATTGCCTTTGCTATTCTAGGTCTTTTCTGGTTCCAGATGAATTTCAGGAATGCTTTCTCTAGCTCTGTGAGGTAGGTAGGTGGTGTTTTGATTGGGATTGCATTGAATTTGTATAATAATTTTGGGAGAATGACCATTTTCACGATGTTTGTTCTTCCTATCCATGAACAGGGAATATCTTTCCATTTTCTGAAATCTTCTTCGATTTCCTTCTTTAGAGTAATGTAATTTTCATTGTATAGCTCTTTTACTTCCTTTGTTAGATTGATTCCTAAGTGTTTCATTTTTTTGGATGTTATAGTGAAGGGTGTGTTTTCCCTTATTTCTCTCTCAGTGACTTTGTTGTTTGTGTACGGGAATGCTATTGATTTTTCAATGTTCACTTTGTATCCAGCTACATTACTGAATTTGGTTATTACTTCTAGAAGTTTTCTAATGGATTTTTGGGGTCTTCTATGTAGAGTATCATATCATCTGCAAATAATGATAATTTCACTTCTTCCTTTCCTATCCTTATTCCCTTAATTTCTTTCTCTTGTCTAATTGCTCTGGCTAATATTTCCAGGACTATATTGAACAGGAGTGGTGATAATGGACATCCTTTGTCTTGTTCCTGATTTTAGGTTGAAAGTTTTCAGTTTTTCTCCATTCAGTAAGATGTTGGCTGTTGGTTTATGATATATAGCTTTTATTAGGTTGAGGTAGAGACCATCTATTCTGATTTTATGTAGGGTTTTTATCATGAATGGGTGTTGGATTTTGTCAAATGCTTTTTCTGCATCTGTTGAGATGATCATGTGGTTCTTGTCCTTGGCCCTGTTGATATGGTGTATTACATGTATTGATTTGTGTATGTTGAACCATCCCTGCATTCCTGGGATGAATCCCACTTGATCGTGGTGTATAATCTTTCTGATAACTTTGTGTATTCTATTTGCCAGTATTTTATTGAGGATTTTTGCATCTATGTTCATTAGGGAGGTTGGTCTGTAATTTTCTTTTTTGGTTGAGTCTTTCTCTGGTTTTGGAATTAGGGTAATACTTGTTTCCAGGAATGAGTTAGGGAGACCTCCTTCCCTTTTGATTTTATTGAAGAGTTTGAGGAGTGTTGGCATTAAGTCTTCTCTAAATTTCTTGTAGAATTCAGCAGTGAATCCGTCAGGGCCCGGGCTTTTCTTTGTTGGTAGCGTCCTAATTACATTTTCAATTTCTTTAGCTGAAATTGGATTATTCAGCAGCTTTACATCTTCTTGATTCAGCTTTGGTAATTCATAGGTTTCTAGGAATCTGTCCATTTCTTCTGTGTTATTGAATCTATGTGAGTAAGGGGTTTCAAAGTAGGTGTTGATCTTCTGTATTTCCACAGGGTCTGTAGTGATTTTGCCCTTTTCATTTCTTATTGCATGAATCTGAGTTTTTTCTTTCATCTTTTTGATAAGGTTGGCTAGGGGTTTATCAATTTTATTTACTCTTTCAAAGAACCAACTTTTCGATTCATTAATTCTTTGTATTGTTTTCTTAGTTTCAATTACATTAATTTCTGCTCTGATCTTAATAATTTCCTCCCTTCTTTGGGCTTTGGACTTGACTTGCTCTTCTTTTTCTAGAAGTTTGAGGTGCAGAATTAGGTTGTTTATGTGTGTTCTTTCCGTTTTTCTGATATGAGAGTTTAGTGCTATAAATTTCCCTCTGAGGACTGCTTTCATTGTATCCCACAGGTTCTGGTAATTTGTATTTGCATTTTCATTCAATTGTAGATATCGTTTAATTTCTTCTTTAACTTCTTCTATGACCCATTGGTTATTTAGGAGAGTATTATTTAATTTCCATGTGTTTATGCGGTTATTGTAGGTTTTTTTGTCATTCATTTCCAATTTTACTGTGCTATGGTCAGATAATAAGCATGGAATTATTTCAGTTCCTTTGCATTTGCTTAAACATGTTTTGTGGACCAGTATGTGATCTATTTTAGAGAGTGACCCGTGTGCAGCTGAGAAGAATGTGTATTCTGATATTGACGGGTGGAATACTCGGTATACATCTACTAGGTCCATTTGTTCACAAGTTTGATTCAGTTCTGTTATTTCTTGGCTGATTTTTTGTTTGGTTGATCTGTCTCTCTGTGACAATGGGGTGTTAAGGTCCCCTGTTATAACTGTATTGTTTTTTATTTGGTTTTTCATGTCTATTAAGAATTGTCTTACATAGTTGGGTGCTCCCATATTTGGTGCATATATATTTATAATTGTAATCTCTTCCTCTTAACGTTTTCCCCTAACAAGTATGTAGTGACCTTTTTTTATCTCTTTTGATCATTCTTGGTTTGAAGTTTGCATTGTCTGCAAGGGTAATAGCTACCCCTGCTTTTTTCTGGGTTCCTGTTGCATGGAGTATTGTTTTCAAGTCTTCGATTTTTAGTCTGTGAATTTCCTTTTGAGTGAAATGTGTTTCTTGTACACAGCATATTGTTCGGGTTTGTTTCTTAACTCATTCTGCTAGTCTGTTTCTTTTTATTGGTGAATTGAGACCATTTACATTGATTGATATAACTGATATGTACCGACTCATCCCTGTCATGATATCTTTCTGTTGTTGGTTTTCTACATTTTCTGTTTAATTACTTGTTCTGCTTAGTGGTTTCCTTTTGTTGTTGTTCTTAAGATTGTGGCTATCTTTATCTCTTTCTAGAGTGTCTTTCAGTACTCTTTGTAGTGTTGGTTTGGTGGCCATAAATTTCTTCAGCTGTTCTTTGTCATGAAAGTATCTTATTTCTCCATCAATTTTTAAGGATAGTTTTGCAGGGTACATCAATCTGGGTTGAAAGTTATTTTCTTTCAGGATTTGAAATACTTCACTCCAAGTTCTTCCAGACTTGAAGGTTTGTGTTGAGAAGTCTGCCGTGATTCTGATAGGCTTTCCTTCATATGTGATCTGTTTCTTTTCTCTGACAGCTTTTAGTATTTTGTTCTTGTGCTGTATTTCCGATATCCTTATTATCATATGTCTGGATGAGAATTTATTTTGGTTGTGGTTAATTGGGGTTCTGTATGCCTCAGTTACCTGTATTTCAGATTCTCTTCCCATGTTTGGAAAGTTTTCTGCTATAATTTCTGTGAATAGTCTTTGCAGGTCATTAGTATTAACCCCTGCTTTTTCATTTATGCCTATTAATCTTATGTTATTTCTCTTGGCATCATCTTGCAGCTGTTGAATTGTTGTTTCTTGGTTCCTTACTATTTTTAGGAGATCTTTTCTTTCGTGGCCATGATCTCCCATGCTGTCTTCAAGATCTGAGATTCTATCTTCAGCTTCATTTAAGCAGTTTTTCAAACTTTCCATTGAGTTTTTCATTTCCTGCATTTCCCTTTGCATCTGTTTCATGCATTCTGTTTGTGTCTTATATTGTTCATTCAAAGTTTCAATCATTTTCTTATGTTCTTCTATTTTTTATCTTGCTGTTCTTTAGATACACACAACATTTCTTTAATAGTGATTCTCATTTCATTTTTTAGCTGAGAGAATATTCCTGATTTGAATTTCTCTATGGCTTCATCAAGCTGTTTCTTTATTGCATTTTCTATCATTTCAGAAAGTTCATTTGTGTGACTCCCAGTGTCTTCCATTTCAGAGTCTCTTTGGTTTGTTCTTAGTGGGCTGGGGGACTGAGACTGCCTCTTGGTGTTTCATTTTGTCATTTTCTTGTAGAACCTATGTGGCTCTGTGTCCTGCCAGGCTGACCGAGTGTTCCCTGAGGGTTGCGTTTAATCTTGTGTTGCGCTGAGTCACGGGAACCAGTAGAGCTGGATCCTGTGTGCAGCCAGTGAGGGTGGCCTCCCAGGCATGTGGGTGGAGCCTCTGCCTTAACTGGGTGGGGGCCAAGGCCTCCCAGTCCCAGGGAGCTAGGCAGAGTGTACCCCGGAGTATGATGCTGCCCGGACCCTGAGTCTAACTGCAAGGAGTTCAGAGCAACAACAGTGCCAGGGCAAGCCTGGGCGAGTCCCAGGCCTACAGTGCCAGGGCCGTGGTCCTGGCTGGGCGGGTGACCACCAACTCTATGATGGGGCGTGCACAAGCTGCTCCACTGAAGTATGGAGCTCGCGCGTGATCTGCACTCTGATGGGGGGAGCCCAAGCTCTCCAAGGGCCTGCAGCTATGTTGGTCAGTCCCTGGTGAGCAGCTCTGGAGTCCTGGGCTGAGCTGGGCTGCATACCTCTGTGTCCTGTGAGGCTGGCTGGGCGTTCCCCTGAGGGTCTCGTTGAATCTTGTGTCGCACTGAGTTGCTGGACCCGGTAGAGCCAGATCCTGTGTGCAGCCAGTGAGGGCAGCCTCCCAAGGTGTGCGGGTGGAGCCTCCACCTTAACTGGGTGGGATCCAAGGCCTCCTGGTCCCAGGGAGCTAGACAGAGTGTACCCCGGAGTATGATGCCACCCGGACCCTGAGTCTAGCTGCAAGGAGTAGAGACCATACTTTTAAGTGAAATGGATTGGACACACGTGTTATTAGCACATAGTTTCTGTGGTATGAGAAACTGAAAGTCTAAATAAGGACCAAATATATAATAGATATTGTGAAATAGGAAAAAAAATGTTCAAATGGGAAGGGAACAACGGAGGGAGGAGGAGAAAAGGATGGACTCAAAGACAAAAACTGAGATAAAGGAAAAAGTGGAAACAAAGTTTTTTTAATTAAGGAGGGCAAGAGGGGTTGGGAGGTAGGGAAATGGGGAAAAAGAAGAATCAAGATATATCATGTATAGGTACAAATCCCCTATGATGATGTGATCATTATGAACACCTAAAATTTATCAATAAACTTAATTTAAAAATGTGGAATCAGTACCCAAACTGAATGTGGAGAAAATGATGCCATATTTGTCTAAGCAACAAGTGCAGATATGGATCCATGGTAAGATGTCACAGACAATTATGAAATTTTTTGAAAGCCATAATTGTTGTCTAATGAGAGTCAGATGTGGTGGCCCACACCTTTAATCCCAGCACTTGGGAAGCTGAGGTAGGAGGAGTGTTGTGCCTTTGAGGCCGGTTTGGGCTACAACACAAGCACAAAGCCGGCCTGAGCTACATAGTGCGACCCTGCCTCAAAAAAACTAGGGCCGGGAGTTTGTCTCAGTGACTTAAGTGCCTGTTTGGCAGGTGCGAGGTTGTGAGTTCAATCCCCAGTGCTGAAAAAAAAAAAAATTCGTTGTCTAATGAAATCTGAGTTGTGCACATTTTACTTTTCCACTGTTGATGACAATTCCAAGCTGGATATCCTGAGTATCCCTTTCTTCCAGAAAGATCCCTCTAAGCAGAAAGCTGCCTCTTTGTAATATCACTGTGAAACATCTTGTCCAATTTAAGATGTATTTAACATGTAAATATTGCCCAGCATGATAGTGCATGCCTGTAATCCCAGTACTCTGGACATTGAGGCAGGAGGATTACTGTGAGTTCAAGGCCAACGTTGAACCTAACCATTGAATTTGATTTGATTCTCAGCCAATTTGGTTTGTGATCAGAATCACGAAAAGAAAGTTCATGAACCAACCAAGGTGCTACCGTATTTAGTGTCAGGCAATTCACAGTGGAGTAAAATCCTATGAATGTAAAGAACATGATCACCTGGAAATCCATACAAGTGAGAAATATGAATAAAATCAGTGTGGTAAAATACCTTTGAAGTTCAGTTCCTTAGAAAACTCAGAGAATTCAGCAGGGGAGAAAGTCTTTGAGGTGAAATGGGAAGGCCTTTAGTCCTAGCTCAGCTCTTCATGAGATATGTGAAGAGCAGCACAGTGGACAAACCTTTTGGATGTATTCAGAGCATAAGCGCCTTCAGACAGAGTTCCAACCTTATTCAGCAATCAGTATGTTCACTTCAGAGGAATCTGTGGGGTAAGCCTTGTTTTCAGAAAGTCTTGTTATGCATTGGGCAATCCGCATCAAGGGATAAAGAAAGTATAATGCCACATTTCAAAGATGATGACCAGAGATGGAAACTTCAGTTAGCACTACTTTTTACTTGATGTTGAGGATATATGTCAGAGGGAGATTTTGTGGCTTGCTTTCCTAATTTCTGTAGTTGTCCTTTGACAATGGAGTAAGTTAGATCCAACTTAGGGAAGAAAGCATCAGAGAGTTCTGGATTCAGACTCATATGTCAGGAAAACAGTTGATGACCTTAGAACCCAACAGCTTTGCTCCTCTCTCCTCTGTCTTGATATATCTGTAGATAGTGGTGCTTAGATCTCTTTGGATCAATATCTTGCTTCTCCATTTTCTGCCAACTACTAAATCTTTTTGTCTATATGACATAAGTGGGCAAGTTTTCTAAATCAAATAATTTCTCACTATGTGTTTTGTTGTATGTTGGCTTGGTTAGGCTAAACTGAACTTGCTAGTATTCTTTCTTGAATGTTCTTATTCAGATGGGCTAAGAGGGAGATTCTTGAGAGACTTGGAGAGCAGGAAAAAAACAGCGTAATTTTGTAGCTTGCATGTGTTGCTGCTAATTTGCATGTCCTTGTTGCCTTGAAGCAGTGACTGGGCTACGATTTCTCTACCTTCCTCTGACTCTCCCTGGCCTTTACTGGGCCAGACATGTTAGTGTGTAAGCCTAGCTCTGTGACAGAGGACATCACATTCTACAGGATACCCTCATTCTCAAGTGTCAGAGACAGAAAGAACTGACTTGGCTTCATTCCTCATGAGATTCCAGTTTATGTTGGGGGTTCCAGGCTGCTCATGATCTTCTTTTCTTGTCTGCTCACCTGTAGGCTTTATTCTTCAGCATCAAGCAGAGACTTCAATCTTGTAGCCATTGTTTAACTATCTCCTGCCATTGTGTAAAGCCAATTTCCTGTAACAGACCTCTTTAAGGTGTGTACATTTTCTAGTGGTTCTGCCTCTATGATTGAACCCTACTGATACACATGTGAAACTACCTGCATTGGGGGTCCCAAGAGAAACAATTAATAGGCTACAGATAGAAGTATAGAGAGATTTATTGTAAGGGATTGGCCCATGTGATTAGAGAGACAGAAGTACCAAAGATCTGTTGTCTGTAAGCTGGAGGCCCAGGAAAGTGGGTAGTGTAGCCCAGTTCAGCTGTTAAGGCCAGAGAACTAGGGAGCCACTAGTGTAAAGACCCAAAGAGCAGGAGTGCTAATGTCAAAGGACAGGAGAAGATGGATGTCCCGGCTCAAGCAGAGAGCACATTTGCCCTTCTTCTCTGTTCTACTAAGACCTTTGAGGAACTGGATGATGTTTTTCTGCATTGGTGAGGACAGATCTTCTTTGCTGAACCTACCAGTTTAAATGCTGATTTGTTCCACATTCAGAAATGTTTCCCTTTGCTCAGTCAAGGTGACACATAGAATGAACCATCACACTATCCTTATGACAAATGCTTATTTATTTCAAGTTTCAGTGGAAAGAAATGGTTAAGTTCTGTCTGATTTTTTTTTTGTCTTTTTGAGACAGGGTCTTGCTATGCAATTCAGTCTGAACTTGAGCTCACTTTGTAGCTCAGGCTGGTCTTGAACTTGCAATGATCCTCCTGCGTCAGCTTCCTGAGTCCTGGAATTACAGGTGTATGCCACCATTCCCAGTTTCTGTCTCACATTTTTAACGCAATAATATTTTCCAAGGTTTCCTATCAGAAATAGCTACTGTTCAAACTAGACTGCAACATAAATTAAGGCATCACTTGAGGTAGAGCTTCATTATTGTATAATTGTCAAGGAAAAAGTTTGGTAACAGGACCAGCTTGGTAAACGAGTCAGGTGAACATGATGGCAACCAACTCATCCCAGTTTTCAGGAATTTTTCAACCCTACATTCTAGACACACCAGGATACTGGTCACCTAAACTCATAGTGACCCTCTCAGGGCAACTATCTCCCTTCTCACTCCTCCTCATGGCTTATAACTGTAACAAGACAATAACAGGAATTGTCAAGTTAAGTTGCATATAAGAATCACCTAGGGACTTTTAAGAGTGCTACTGCCTGATCTTAAGTGCTATGTGATTGGTGTAGATTACAATCTTGATATGTGTGTGTGTGTGTGTGTGTGTGTGTGTGTGTGTTTACTGGTGTTGAACCCAGGGGCACTCTATCACCAAGCTACAGTGCTAGCCCTTACATTTTTTTTTGAGACAGAGTCACCCTCAGATTTACAAACCTCCTGCCTCAGCCTCCTGAGTAGCTGGGATTACAGGCATGTGCCATAATACCTGGCTGAAACTGGGGTTTTATAAATTGAGTCTAATGTGCAACCAAGACAGAGAATCAACATAATAGAGGACATTAACTCTTTCTAGGTGCTGAGAGAACACAAAGAAACAAGTAGGATCTAATAGCTTAATCGTGAGGCCTAGTGTGAGAGTTTGGGAGTTTCAGGTGCCTATGGGAAAGGAGAGAGAGGCTGTCCTAGGCTGTAGCTATTAAACAGATTGCCTGAGTGTAATACTTTAGGACTCATGGAATTCTGCTCATTTCCCAATGTTACTCGGTAAAACTATGGTTTGGGCAACTATGGTTTTTCTTTTGGAAGTTGAGGTCCTGGGGAAAATCAAAACCCTACAATTCCAGCCCCAGCTCATCGGCTCCTGTTGACAGTTCTCTCTTGCTAGACCTAGGAAAAGCTTTTCAGAGAATGATATGACTTAACCTTATGCACATACTTTAAAAGGTCAGTTCTAGGATGGGCTGACCCAGCAGCCTTTAGTCCCAACTTGTACACAGCCTTGGGTGAGGGGCACTGTGCTCTGGGTTGAAGCAGAATCTCTGGGTAAAGGAGGAGATAGGAGGAGGAATGGTGGCACTGACATCAAATGTGAGTGCTTTAATCCCATGGAATGCCCCTCATGGTCCTTGGGATGAAACTCTACAAGGTCCTTCCCATTTTGGCCCTGCCCACTGACTTCTCAAGTCCTCTTGTGGCCACTTTCTCTCCCAGTCATTTTGAATTTCACTGTGTTCTTAAAGGCTGTAATTTTAAGTGTAGGCAGAAATAGCTAGTGAGTTACAAAACTTGTAGTGACTTGAATCCAGCATTAAGAGAAAAAGAAAAATGTAAGCAAGACTAGAATGGAATAGAGAACATCTCTCTGTATTACACATAATAAATGCAAATGAAACTTTGTTCCAAGTATGTATGTATGCAATATGCAGGTTTTTTTGTTTTTGTTTTTGCCTTTTTCTTTTTTGCTGTAGAAGCAGGTGGAAATCTTTGCAAAATAGATGTAAATCTCATCACTAGGTCTTTGTTGATGCAGTCCCCTTTGAGGACAGGAGACTCTCTGAATAGCTCCTCCTTTAGACTGAATTGATCTCATTCAGTAATGCACACTATGCTTGCCTTGTGTACATCAGAAAAAACACTCAGACACTGAATGACTGAATGATAAACCTGAGTTCATTGTCTCTATTTTTTCCAGTTTTATCTGAAAAATTTCAATACACGGAACAGTTGAAAAAATAGTGTAACAACCTCTATACCCTACACTTAGAGTAATAACCATATTTTCCATATTTCTTTTCTGTGTACCTTTTCTCAGTCAGTTCAAAGATAGATATAAACTTTACCCCTAAATCTATAACAGATTTCCCCTAAGAGTAAATATATATTCACAATATTATTAAAGTACCTAAGAATAAGAATATAATTCTATAATAATAGCTAAAATGTAGTCTATATTCTGATTTTTCCAGCTGCCTCAAAGATGTGGTTTGTAGTTTTTTTGTTTAAAATCAAAATAAGTGCCATAGATTACATTGGATTTTATGTCTCTTTAGTTCTGTTTAATCTAGAACAGTTCTTTAACCTTTTAAATTTTTTTTAAATGTTTTCAGAACTGGGATTGAACCCAGGACCACTAAGCTACATCTCCAACCTTTTTTTTTTATTTTTTATTTTCAGACAGGATCTCACTAAGTTACTGAATAGCTCAGGTGTGGCTCAAGCTTTTGATCCTCTGATATCAGCCTCCCAGAGTGCTGGGATTTTAGGTGTGTGAGCCATGCACCATCATGCCTGGCTGTTCCACCTTTACAAAAATAGAGAATGGTTCTACAAAATTCATTTCTGGTTCCCTGTGGTTGTGTTTAACTCCTTCTCACCCTAGTATTTCCTCTAAGTCAGAATGAGTTTTAGAGACTTGATTAAACATTTCTGGCAAGAATGCTGCAAGTAATATTATCTTTGTACTTTGATCTGTCAGGAGGCGCATACTCTCAGCTTATTCCAATCTGAATATTAATCATAGTACTTGTTTAAGGTAGTGACTGTCAGAGCTGCCCTGATGTAAAATATTCCTTTTGTTAGTAAATAATTTGTAAGCCTAATAGATCTAGCATGCTGTGAAGAGCCCATTCCTTTGCAGCCTAGTGTTTTTTGCAACCATGGATAATTCTTTGGGAAAGTTCTTAACCTGAGACTCAATTTCTTCATCTGCATATAGTGATTATAATGCCTGTTTTCCAAAATTGATGTGTGATAACATTTGAAAGGGTCGCACATTATAGTGCATGTGAAAATGCTGTCATGGTCTGCCATTAACTCCCATCTTTGAAGGATACCATCCTTTTTCCCTTAAGAAAGTTCTTCCCCTGCTAGAGAAGTTACGGGCCTCTTGAATGACCCCAACTGCTGGTCAGTGTGGGCTGTGGCTGGCTCAGGCTGAGTTGGTCGTCATACCTCAATTCTTTTGGCCAGAGTAGAATGGTCCTTTGACCCCAGGTAGGTTAATCAGAATGCTCCACTGGGAATCTCTAACTAAGTAACAATAAAGAAAACAGTCTTTCCTGTAGGGCAGCAGTGGCGAATCTATATACTTGAGTGGGCTGTTTTCATCATTGAAAATTCTAAAAGGTTCACTATCACTGCCCTTGGGTCTCCTGAGGATGTGTCTGGATGCTGCTGCTGCTATTTTCCCAATCATCTGGTGACTGAGAGCCTGAGGGTGGGGAGATCCATGCTCTCTTTGTGGGATCAGGGAAGAGAGGAGTTCAAAGTCCTTCTTGGCCTGAATGTCTTCTACGTCCAGCACTACCTATGCTCAAACCCAGCCCCAGTCATGGAACTGTGAGCCTTTTGGCAGAGTCCTGTCATGTGCTTCTGGCAGAATGGATCATTCAATAAATTGGTCATCCATGGGCTTTCATTCATTCCTGTGCTTTTGGAATATGAGCTGGTTTGTGGGAAGTGGAAGGAGGTGTCAGCCACGGCCCTAGCTTTTGAAAAACTGAGTAATAAATAAGTAAATTTCCTTAGTGAGTACAGAATCAGGTGAGGGGGACTGGCAACCTCCCCAGCCCAGTGTGGCTGCCTTTGCTACTAGAATCAGTCAACCCATTCCCATCCCAGGCTGGAAGAGTCTTTCCTCCATCCAGTGCCCATCTTCAGCGTTTTCTCAAGGTTAAAATGGCCTGGGTGGGGTGGGGGATGTCACTGGCTCTAGTGGGAGGGGCAGGCAGGGTTCCGGGAGGGTGGAAGGGGAGCTGAATGAGACAGGGGGATGGTCTGTGTGCAGGAGATCTGAGGGATGGGAGCAGGGTTCCTGTGGTGTCCGAGGGTCTCGCCTTCCTTTCCCTCTATGTATAGCTGTTATTTAGCGCTGTGTCTGCTGAGGGACTTTTCCAGGCACGTCACTGGATCCCTTTCAGCAATCCAACAGGCTTACAGGGTGTTTTTATTTTCAGTTTACAGATAAGAAAACTAGGACCCAGGAAAAAGTGACTTACCCAAAATAACCCTGCTGGTGATGGCAGAGCTGGAATTCGAATTCAGACTCAACCGACTCTGGACGACTCCAACTCCTACCGGTCAGTGAGCGAGGCCAATATGGCGAACCAATGTGCGGAGGCCAGTTGCGACCCAGGGCAGGTGAGGTGCTGGGTGGAGCCGGGTTGGGGCGCCCACACCTCAGCAGGGCGCGGAGCTCGACCCACAGCGGGCAGGCTCCCAGAGTGTGCTGGGCATGCCCCGAGGGAGGCCCAACGGAAGCCAGGGGAAGGAATCATGGTCTGAGGCGGCTCAGAGGCCAAGGGTAACGTCCCTTCCCCTAGAGAAGCCTTTCCCTGGGATGGAATGGGACGGGAGACCCCGGAGGTACCCAGCTGGGAGGCCAAGAGGTGTTTCTGAGGATGGGAGAGTGGAGGACATGGAGAAGTCCCCTCCCCAGTCCTTACACACAGTCCCAAGTCAGGCACCCCTAACTGCCCCAGGGGACAGGGGACACGTGGACCTAGAAAACGTCCCTGTGGCTGTGGGGCCATGGGGAGGCAAAGCCTTGAGATTCTGAGGACAGGGCCTGAGGGTTGCCAATAAGAACGAACCCTGTCCATGCTTTGGTCAGTTTGCAGCCCAGTTTCCCACAAATTAGGGGTGGAAACAATGGGGAGTGAGTGCTCTACGTCACCAAGACACTTCCTTCTCTGGTCCCTTTCCCAGTCCAACCCTGGTGGGCTTTAGGTCTTGCCTCTTGCTATTGTCCCAGGGAGGTGCCAGACTTCAGTTCAGATCCTGTAGGGCCCGAATTGCAGAACCTTCAGCCAGGTCAGTCACCCCCAGTGTATAATAGTGGATAACAGTTGTTTTGAATGCCCTAGTCAAGAGAAAAACTTAATAATTCCATTCCCTGACTTTTATCTCCTTTTTCCCCATGCATATGCCTCTTAGAAAAAAAATTACTGGGTCCTGGAAATGCAGCTAGTGGTAGAGTGTTTGCCTAGCTTGCTTGAGTCTCTGTATTCCATTTCCGGTAAAACAAACAGTAAAATCAAGCAAAACAACAAGAAAAACAAAGCAATCACTGGCTCCCCTAAATTTGGGACTCACTGAGCTGCTGGCCATTGGCAGCTGGTGAGGTGGAGGGGGCAGTGATGCAGATCCTGGACCCTGTGCGACACTGACTGTGACATCCTCTGTCAGTCCCTCTCTCTGGCTCTCTCCTTTAAGACTGAAGTGGATATGCTCCTCCCGACTGGTCTGTATCAATGCGTGTCTTAAACTGCATGTCCTTGGAAGCACAATTGTCTAATAATAGTACTAAGGGCTGCTTCATGTGAGTACTGGTGCCTAGGGAAGAGGACAAGTTCCTCATCACTGGAGAGTGGCCAGGCTGTGGTGGGGCATACGAGGGTAACCTCAGGCTGTGGAGGTTTTAGTTCTGTCCTGTGTGACGCACTGATGTGTGTCTACCCTCAGTACTTACCAAGAGCCTCTGAGTCTCATCTGATTTCATCCCTGAATCCTCACATTTGGCCCATGAGGGTGCGGGGTAGCCAGTAAGTGCGTAGTTCAGTTTTGCTGAGGGAATGGATGAGGTCTGTGGTCTGGAAGGGCTATGTGGAGAGGTCAGACCAAACTACTCTCTTCAAGGGAGGTAGGATCTGAAAGGCTTGGGGCAGTGGTGACAAACCTATGGCACACACGCTGCAGTGGGCTGTTTGTTATCATTGAAAGGTCTCAAAGGTTTGCCATCACTGACTTAGGGGAACAGAGGAGGCATCCTGGGAGGATCCTAGGCTTGGAGGCTGGTGTGCTTTAACTGTGATGTTCTGTGTGTGGAAGGAGGCATGTAGGTGTGGGGGCAGAGTAGATGGATGCTATGAGAACTTTATGAAAGGAAGCCTGAGTGGGTGAGGAAGGCGAATGAGATGGAAGTGTGGAGGGAAGGGAGAAAGCAGCATAAACTCAAGGCTGGAGTCAGTGTGAGTGAGAGGGTGATGGAAACAGGGAAGAACCACGGTCACTACTAGAAAGGCTGAGGTCAGGGACTGTACAGGAAGGGGCCACCTGTCAAATGAGATGCCAAGCCTGTGCCACCCATCTGGAATCCAGGGGACAAGAGGTGGCTGTGACTCTGCCTGGGTTTTAGAGTTAGGACTTCTTGTAGATTTGCTCCAAGCCACTTCATCATAGTAGAGCAAAGGAAGCTGAGGTTCTGAGATTGATGTGTCAGTCTGGCCTGAAGAGTGGGTAGAAGGTCAAAGGAAAGATTTACAGAGGGGAAGGTACAGTTCCTTAGATGGGAGGAAGAGAAAAACTAGTGATTGACACAAAGAAGAGAAAGTGTATCAGAATGTTTCCAAGTCACCTTGACTGTAGTGGGAGGAATACTTTCCACTTAAGGTGATCAGCATATTTGGTGTCGGAGTGCTGGGAAGGACCTGCAGCTCTCTCCTCTACCGTCAGCCTTGCAGGACTGCAGGGATCCGCAGCTGTCCAAGATGCTCCCTTCCCTGGCTGCACCAAGGGTCTGCATCAGGACTGTAGTTGTGCCCCACAGCCTGCACTGGGCATGGGTGCTTTCACAGTGTGCAGGAGAGAGGGGGAGAGAAGCACCCTCTGTCCCATGGCCTTGTCTTCTGAAATCACCATGCACAGCTTGAAAACTGCAGTGCTGCCACACAGAGCCCTGGTCAGCAGCACTCTACAGATTCAGCTTTGGGTGTGGCTTGGAAAGAAGGGCTCTTGTCTTGGTGTGCTCCTCACTTATCTTGCTGCATCTTTCATCTTTCTTTCACCTAATGCCCCTGTCAGATAGCCAGGCTCATCACAGTGCCCCCTGATGCATCCTGACCAGGCCTGCTCTTTCTATAGCATGCCAGGCTTCTAGTTTTTCCTTTCCTTTCCCCGACTTTCTTTCACTACTTCAGGAAAATTAGAGGAAATCTTAGGGCTCCCAAGCTTAGTAAAGACAGAAGGGAACATAGTAAATGTGCTCTGAGTTGTGCCCTGCAGTTATGAATGGCTCCCACTTCTTTCTCCTACAGGGAGGTTTGAATTTTAGAAGTTATCTTCCATCCCTGCCTCTGTCTGCCAACTTTAATGAAGCCTTGGGCACAGAGCGGAGTTTGATGCTTCAATACACATTACTTTGTTTGGTTCTTTCAATGGCCTTCTTGGACAGTTGGTATATCCCCCCTTTTCCAAATGGGGAAATCAAGGTTCAGAGAGTTTGAGTAAATTCTCTAAATGACACAGCTAGGAAGTGGCAAAACTGAGATAATGACAAGGGGCCCCTGAGGCCAAGACCAGTTAGTACTTGCCTAGCACAACTGAACTGCTCTTTCAGAAGACATCTTACTGACAAGGGTAGTGCAAGAGAAAACAAATTGGGGTGAAGGATTCTATGGAAGAAGGCTCCTTGGTGGAGGGCCTTGACTCTCAGGCCTAGGGAGCACCTGGTTCTTCGGGAAGTTCTACAGAGCAGCAAAACTAAAAGCACACCTTTCTATGTGCACCGGACCTGATCATTCTTCAACAAATGGCTCTTTCTGGCCAGATGGGTCCTTCTGGTTAGAAGGCTGTCACTGAGTAAGGCATTTGAGACTGGTCTCACCCCCACCTCCGCACCAGGTCCTTAGTCTGCAATCAAAAGACAACTGACACAGAAGAAACTGGTGGAGATGTCTGGCTGGCAGTAGGGTGGGCCTCAGCAGAAAGAAAGATTAGTACTGTAGAACTGAAGAGGGCTTGAGGGGGCCAGGCTCACCTTCTTGTTTTGCTACAGGATGAAATTCATGCTGAGAGAGCGTATCTGCTGTGCTTGAGACTGCCCAGTGAGTCAGCAGCAGATATTTCATGCATGTTTTGGGCCAGTTGCAGAGTCCTGCAGGCTGTGAAGTTAATCAGGAGAAACAAATACCCACTGGCAGAATATTACCTGTATGCTATGCCCAGTACCTCCTTTACTCTGTGCTACAGGAGAATGTGGAGATGTCCTGCTTCTACCATTGCTTTTCCTTTGCACAGGTGATGCTAACTTTTGAGAACAAATGCAAAAAGAGATTCATCTGGGCCACTGTCCAGGCCTTGGCCTCCCTGGGCTACATGCTCTTACTGGCGGTCTGCATCTTTCCCTTCTGGGTACGTCTGGTGGATGAGGAGTCCCACGAGGTGTTTTTCAGTGGCCTGTTTGAGAATTATTTCCATATCAAATGCTTGAAGTCTCAACCCATATCCAGTAAGGAGGGATGGGACTGAGGGTGGGGGAAGGGGAGATGGGGCCAGTGCGGGTGACGGGGCAGGCTGGAGGCAGGGGACAAAGTTTAATAAGCCTATAAGGATGTCTGCTGTGAGCCTCCACTCTCTTGGAGAGGAATGTGGAATGCTGGGAAGCGGCTAATAATGTCAAGTTGACCACTGGAGTACAGACAAATATGTCAAGAGTACAGTTTGTTTCTAGGCCTGGAGTGCTGTAGGTGGGATGACAGAGGGGTTCTGTCTCTGCTCACAGGGGCTGCCATTAATTTGCGCATACATCATTCTCATGGGTGGGTACAGCTTCCAGCCAGGGAGAGGAGCGTAGTTAACAGAGCACAAGGCTTAATTTTGGCCTCCTCTTCCCTGCAGATAATGTGCTTGGGCTTGGGGGCCATATTTGAGAGGGAATGGACACAGCTGTATGAGTTCAGAGGGCTGTGAAAGCTCGCCTCAAGGTCATTTTTTTTTTTTGGTAGGGTCTTGCTGGCAGTTCAGGCTGCCCTTGAATTGTGTAGCCCAGGCTAGCCTCAAATTCATGGCCATCCTCCTGCCTCAGCATCTTATGTGCTGGGATTACAGGTGTGTGCCACCAGGCTTGGCCTCTTAAGATCATTTTTACAAAGAATTTTTCTTTTCTTTTTTTTTTTTTTTCTTTTCCTTTCTTTTTTGGTGCTGGGGATTGAACTCAGGGCTTTATACATGCAAAACAGGCACACCACACTGATCTATATGTCTAGGCTCTGTAAGGAACTTTTGAAGGCCATAAAAATATCTAATTAAATATATGACTCAGGGAGACTCAGGGTTACCTCTTAGAAATAGGAAAAGGTACCTTGGAGAAGATGGGTCTTCCTGTGAGCTTTTTGATCCAGGTTTTCTCAAACTTGACAATGCTGACATTTTAGGCTAAAATCTTTGATGTGGGGGCTCTCCTGTTTCTTACAGGATGGGTAGTAGTATCCTTGCCCTCTTCTATCCCTTAGATGCTGGTAACATCACCCATCTCTCTCTACCTAGGAAAGCCAAAGTATCTCCAGGCTTTAATAAATACTTGAAGGGCAAAGTTGAGCACCACCAATTTAACCCAAGGGGAGACTGGAATGTCTGGGACTTCAGCAACACCCACCTTTTATACTACTTCCAGATGTGTATCTCTAGCAAAGTAGTTTTGATATGGTCTGAATCATGCTGACAGGAGAATAAATTACCCTGTTTCCAGACTCTGGCTCTGCTATTTTTGATGTTTCACTTATCCTATTAACCAGAAAAATTAAATAGGAGTGAGAGGGGATTCCTGCAAAATTCAGAATATTTTGACCTCATGGAGTTGATTTGCCATTGGTGAATCATTTTACCATAATCAGCACAGTTGTGAATCTTCACATATGCACATATGATAAATTTTATTAGAAGAGTTTGATTTTGTGCTGTTTGTTAAAGCCACTATTTCCCCCCAATACACAATGCATGGTTTCCCTGCATGATTTGATATAACCACATTCACATAATAATGTTTGTTACTATTGTTATAATGATGCATGATTTCAGTATCTAACATTGTCATCCAGTTTGTTTTTCATTACTTCCCATGTTACTGGGAACAAAACTGGTGAAGGCAGAGCATTTTTCAACGCAGTAGCAGGCTTATAGTATTAGTCCCAAGGCCATGCTTTGGGACTCAAAGGTGGTGGAGACTCTGTGCCAGGCTCTGTGGGGTTCTTCCCTTGAGGGGCAGGATCCACAGCTCAAGCTCTGGCTTTCCTTTTTCTGCAGTTTACATCATCCTGGGCCAGATCTTCCTACTCTCTGCGGTTGTCTTGTCTTTCCTTACCACCTTTACATCTGACCTCTTCTGGAGGATCCGGAGGCCCAATGTCGTGTCAGCCTTCATCAGCTTCCTCACAGGTGTGGAGTGGGACCAAGGAAGTGGGCAATTGGTTTCTGTGATGCAATAGAAGCATAATTTTCTTTTCAGTACGTGGTAGGGGTGGTGGGGGTCAAATATCTCTTGCATGCTAGTTAAGTGTTCTGTCACTGGGCCCTTCTTACTTTGAGACAGAATTTTGCTAAGTTGCTTAGGTTGGCCTTGAACTTGTGATTCTCCTACCTTAACCTCCTCAGTAGTTGGAATTATGGCCATGTGCCATCATGTGTGGCAAGAAGCATGATTTTTAAGGCCCCTTTCTTTGCTTTCTCTATGAAGTAATCTACTGCCACATCTATTTTCTCAGAATTTATGATGCCTTTTCTTTGGGGCGTCTCAACACTCTATATTTCCAGATCTGACCTTGTGAGCTTGGGGTCATATGTCTAAGTGGTCACTTCTCTGTCCCAGTGACTGTCAGAAAATCTTGCAAGGAATTGTAATCAAAATATGTAATACAAATTAAATAAACCTTTCTTTATTTCTTTTTCTTTTTGAGACAGGGTCTCACTATGTAGTTCAGGCTGGCCTGGAACTCACTATGTAGCCCAGGTTGGCCTCAAACTCTCAGTGACCTTCCTGCCTCAGCATCTTGAGTGCTGAGATTAAGACATGTGCCAACAGGCCCAATGAAATAAGTGTTTCTTAAGTAAATGAAGGGAAGACCATCTGGGCCCTTTGGAACCTTTTGGCATTTTAATATAGTGCCCCACCCTGGCAAGTGCCCAACCTAGTGGAGGAGGTAGAAGGCATGCAGTGGGAAAACTGGGTGGAGTTTCATCCACTCTGTTACACCCAGAGCACTCAATCTGAACTGAGCCCAGGACACAGACACAGAGGGCGCCAGGAAAGGGGTTTCTGATGATGGGGCCCCTAGGTGATGAGGTGCATGGTTTTGAGATGGACTGGCAAGTGGGGTGCTGTGGGAGGTTGTTGGCTCAGAAAGGGGAAAGGGTGAAGGGAGAGAAGGAACTTCCATGCAGGAACCACATCACTGTCTAATTCAGTGAGAGGGAGGCTGGAACCAAGGCAGGAACCTGGGAGGAGAGCAAGGGTGCCTTCCTGTGACCCTCCAGGGACCTGTGCCTTCCTGGCCTTGTTGCTGCATGCCTTGGAGATCCGGGATCTGAAGATGAAGGCCAGCTCCCTACAGTTCTCTGTGCAGTGGCCTTACTATGTCCTGGGCCTCAGTATCCTTCTGTTCCTGCTGGCTGGTGAGTGTTCTGGAGCTGCTGCCCCTCTCCCTGGCCTCTGTCTGCCGTTGGAAGCCTCCTGGGAAGGATTCTAGAGCTGTGCTGTTCCAAACTATAGCCACTAGTTGCACATGGCTATTTAAGTTTAATTTTTTTTTTTTTTTGATACTGGGGATTGAACTCACAACCTCACACCTGCCAGGCAGGCACTTAGGCCACTGAGCTAAATCTCTGGTCCAATTTTTTGAGACAGGGTCTCACTATGCAGTTCAGGCTGGCCTTGAACTCACTTTGTAGCCCAGGCTGGTCTCGAATTCACAACGATCCTCCTACCTCAGCCTCCTGCGTGCTGGGATTAAAGGCATGTGCCACCACACCTGACTTAATTTTAATTATTTAAAATGAAATAAAGTTAAAAATTCAGTTCTTCAGTTACATTAGCCATATTTCAGATTTTCAGTCGCCATATATGTCTAGTTGTTACTGCATTGAATGGTGTAGGTAAAGAAATTTCTATCTCTGCAGGAAGAGTTTGTTTGACTCTGGAAAAAAATTCTTCCAAATGCTTACATCCTCCCTTATACTGTCCTGGCTTGTATTCCTGCCTTTATCTTTATCTTGAAATTTATGATCTTGTTCTTCACTGAAACTCTTTATCTGCAAATACCATTGCTTATTTATAATTTTTTTTTTTGGTCTTTTTGGGACAGAGTCTCACTTTACAGGTTACGATGGCCTTGAACTCACCTTGTAGCTGAGGCTGGCCTCAAACTCATGGCTATCTTCCTGCCTCAGCCTCTCAAGAGCTGGGTTTACAGGCACACACCACCATGCCTGGCACTTATTTAGATTCTTAATCCTAATTTTGTCCTAACTCCTAATCCTTTCTCCCTTTTGTTAACCTGACCCATGATCATATTGTATTGTAACTCAATTTTTAAATGTATCAAGTATATAAAAACAATATTTATGATGTAGCTATAAGATACAAAGAGTTATAAATAAGCTGACTACCTATTTCCAGCTATATACTTTAAGAACTAGCCAGGTTATTGAATCCATGTTTATAAATTATACTATTATTATACACTGAGAAGAAGAATTGGTGCCAAATATAATTCTGTGATGCTATAGCAGTTTTGAGTCTATGATCTGCTGTTTTTGCAGGCTCTTTGTTGTAGTGTCTTTTTTTCTGGTATGTATATTTGTGTGTGTGTGTGTGTGTGTGTGTGTGTGTGTGTGTATGTGTGCTCCTATTGTGAATTAATTTCTATTGGAATTTTACGCATGGAAAATCTTTGAGACCTGGATTTAGAATATTTGCTCTAAAAGGATTTGCATTTGCATTATGCCTGATGCTTGTGTTCACAAAGAGTCGAGTATCACAAACAGAATTTTTAGATTTCGTGAATTTAGCTACAGGCCTATATACCAGCTGCCCTATGTTCATGAGTTTTCAGTCAGTGCAGGTAACAATACAGCAGATTCATTATTAGATTTTCCACCTTGAGCAGATATGGACTTTTTCTTCTATTTTTGTGCCCCAAATGTTCAGCAGAATGGAAACTTGGGGTGACCTGAATTGGTTCTGTATCTTTAGGGTGAAGGCTACTGTGAAAGCTAAATTACTTTTTTTTTTTTTTTTTTTTGTGGTACCAGGGATCGAACTCACAACCTTGTGCTGGCCAAGCAGGCACTCAAGACACTGAGCCAAACTACCGGCCCCACTTTCTTCAAGGCAGGGTCACACTAAGCAGTTCAGGCTGGCCCTGCTCACGTTACAGCCCAAGCTGGCCTGGAACTCACAACGCTCCACCCACCTCAGCCTCCCGAGTGGTGGGATTAAAGGTGTGCGCCACCATGCCTGGCAAATTCGTTTTTACTTCAGTTTTGGCTTCTACGAATATTTCACTTTGGTGCCAGCTCAGTGAAACATTTAAACATAAAATTTTAAAGAAACATTTTACTTAGAATTTTTACTGTTTTTAGTGGAAGAGTAACTGGCTTGTTGAAAACAGAAGTTGTCTTTTATCTTGATACAGTGTCTACTATTTGCTCAATATATCTCCATTTGTTCTTACAAACCTTGATTATCTTTCTCCTTTCTTACTTTTCTAAGGGTCTTAAGTTGGCCATCAAGAGGCCTGGGCTTTCTGTTGGATCTTCTTCTCTCTAAAGCTTGATTATTCACTTATTAATAAGTTAGATAGTTGCTAATGTGCTTTCAGCTCTGGCGATAGTCCTCTGATTTTTAATGCGGCTCTTTGCATTCCTTGTCCTTTGGGGCATTGTTTCTCTTTCGATTGTTAATATGCTCTGTTGGAGGGGAGAATAATGGAGGGTAGATCCAGAACCAGAGGGACTCACACTGGAGGAAGGAGTTCCTGAATTCTACATCACAGAGCCTTGCAACCCTCTCCTTCTCACTGTCCCTTTTCCTCTCACCTGACCCCAGCTTTTGCTGTTCTCTAGGTGCCATCTGCCTCTCTCAAGAAGCAAGTAGCCATGGCTGCCATTTGTTGCCCATTTCCCAGAGTCCTCAGGAAACCCAGGGCACCTCACACCTGGAGAGGCTGGAGAGTTTGGGAGGAGGACTGCACTCAGTACAAAGCGGGGTGCTGCTGCAGAAAGAAACAGTTATCTAGCCCATGATATTGTTTCTCTACCCTTTTTCCAGCTGTGTGAAGACATGCCTATTGTTTCTGAGTGTCATGTCAACCTCCCAGCCCCATATGCACAGCAATTCTGGCCTGCTTATATTTGAAATGTATTAAAAGTTCGTTCAATGCTTCTAAGCTTCTTGTATGATTTTTTGTAGGTGTTTTCAATAAAGAACAGCTACTCTGTTGGTTCATACCTCAAAAATCAAGCATAGAGGTCAAGAGGGGAGGGAAGAATATTACCAGATGATCAAGTGAAGTGAGATTTTGTAAAACAAAAAATGTATAGGAAGCAATCCCTCCACAAGGTGTTTGAGCTGATAACATTAAAATGAAAAAGTGGATCGTGTTGAGAAGATCACTCTGCAGCCAGTGGTTGGGCTGGGATGAGCCTGCAGATTTCAAACCCTAAGGAGGAGGGAGGAGAGCCCGTGGAGGGAAGGGGCTGACTCCAAGACAGAGAGGGACAGTGACAAGTGGGATAAGTGAGACTGGGAATTCAGCTGTGACTATAGTTTCTGGCTGTGATGACTTGATGGTTGGTAGCTTTGTGGGAGATCTCTTGCCTCATGAGTTCACATTTAGGAAGAGAGATAGGTTAATCACAAATAAGTGTGAAACTGCCACTGTGGTAAGTGCTATACAGAATAGGTGCGTTGTACTATGAGAAGATGTAAGAAATTCACCTAGCCAGTGAGATCTAGCAGTCTGTTTTCTTCTAAGCAGACCTAATCG
This sequence comes from Dasyprocta punctata, assembly GCA_004363535.1. Classification (NCBI taxonomy): domain Eukaryota; kingdom Metazoa; phylum Chordata; class Mammalia; order Rodentia; family Dasyproctidae; genus Dasyprocta; species Dasyprocta punctata. The sequence continues at coordinate 24,481 of RJWM01006050.1, forward strand.
TTAAGTGACTTGGAGCAAATTGGTTGGAGACTTTTGGAAAGGGCCCAAAGACAATGGGCTTAAATCTAATGAAGAGCCACACAAGGGTCTAAGCTAATATTCTAACAGATCCCCTCCCTCCAATGTGCTGCCGTTCATGGTGACCGCAAGCAGCAAGGCACGCTGGTGAGAGAGCCAGGAGGCCGAAGTGCAAGAGGAAGACCTGCCTTCCCTTACACTGTATCTCAGCTCCACCCCTGGGTGGGTGTAGCACTCACATAATCAATCCTGGTGCTAGACAGCAAACTGATCACAAGCGTCACACTCAACCCCATCAAAAGTACATGAGGACTTGGGGGTACATAGCATATCACCCAATACACCATCCTTTCTCATCAAGACTAAAACCAGTCAGACTAAGACTAATACCACTAAAACTAAGACTAAGGACAAGACTAGAGACTATTGACCAAGGTCATCCATATTCCCTTGCTACCACTGGATCAATATTACCTAAGTGACTATACTTGTAGTCTTATTGGTTGATCATAATTTTGATGCACTTTTTACCTGCCTCATGATTTTGCTCTATAAAATTTCCTTCAGAAGTGGGCTTGTTGGCAACCCATTCAGGACCCCTCTTGTCTCTGAGGAGGTTTACTTTTCCTCATTCCATTCCTTTTCTCCAATAAATTTTCCTTCCCTTGACCTCCATTGTGCCTTAGAATTCATTCTTTGACTTCATGGAACATGAACTCAGTATATGACATCTAGCATTTCCCATATATCACTAGGAAAAGAAAATATGAATATAGGTACTAAACATATGAAAAAATGTTTAATTTCATTGGTCATCAGGGAAGTCCAAATTAAAACCACCATGTATAGCAGCGCAGTTCATAGTAGCCAGATCTTGGAAACAACCTAAATGACCATCGACTGAGGAATGGACAAAAAAGATGTGGTATTTCTATATAATGGAATACTACTCAGCTATAAAGAATGATAAAGTGGACACTTTCATACTTAAACGGATGCACCTTGAGAATATACTTATCAGTGAAATAAATAAATCACACATATGTAAGCATCGTATTGTTGTACTTGTGTGACAAACATTGCATATGTTTATGCATATGTATATGAAATACTTAAGATAAAAAAGGAATTCATTGAGATTTTGATAGATATCGAGGTGAATCTATAGATAAGTTTAGGGAGAATAAATGTTTTGATATTTGTCCAATTCACATACATAGTGTCTCTTCACTTATTTAGGCTGTATTTGAGTACTTTTGATCAGTTTTTAGTTTTTAGAGTACAGATAATGAATGTATTTTGGTAGATTTATACAGTAATGTTACTTTGAGCTTTTTTGTGATGTTGTGACTTGTGCCTTTACAATTTTACTTTTGAATTGTTCGTTGCTTGTATATAGGCCAACACTAGATTTCTGTATATGGCTTTGTGACCATGACCTTCCTAAACCTGCTTGTCTGTTCTATTGATTTTTTTGTAGATTCCTTGTAAATAAACCACCCCCCACCATGCAACACCATTATACATATATCAAAACTGTCAAAAGTGAACAAGACACTTAATAACAGTTTGGCTGGAATGTGAAACTACTGAAACTTACATACATTGCTGGTGAGAGTATGAAGCAGCACAACTGAACATGTACACATCACATACAATTTAGCAATCCTCCTTGGTGATTATTCAGTGGGATGATGCATACCTGATTACCAAAAGATGCATTCATAGTGGCACAATTTTCAGTAACCTCAAACTGGAAGCAACCCAAATTCTATCTGTAGTGGAATGAATAAGCATATATTGATATAGTCACACACTGAAATATTATACACCAATTAGACTGAATGAACTAAGAAACCTTGGATAAATGGCATTAACCACAGACTGAGCACAGTGAATTACAAATTATTTTCAAATGAAAACTAATTAATATGAGGGGCAACTGAGTAGCTTCATTATTTACCTAGCAGGTGTTCTAGACAAGAACAGAAGGAATGTCAATGAGGCAATATCAAAGACATAATAATGGCTATAAAAATAGAACTGTAAAAGGAAGAAAGTCTTTAAAAAATTCAGAAAGTGCAGATTACCTACAAAGGAATAAAAATTAGACTAAAGATTCCGTATCAGGGAAAACAGATAACAAAATACAGTAGAGCAATATCTCCAAGGTGCTGATGAAAAATTACAGATAACACAGATGCCTATACTGAAGTGAAGGAAAAATAAAGTTACAGAAAAAAAAGACAAAACACACGTAAAGATTAACAGAGCTTGTTAGCCATAGTCTCTATAAAAAAAAAAAAGAAAACCACTAAAGGTACATTGAAGCTGGGGATGGTGGCACTCACTTACCATTGCCAAAAGGAAGGCCAGTTTGGGCTACAAAGTGATAACTTGTCTCAGAAAAAAAAAAAAAAAAGGAAAAGAAAAGAAAAAAAAGCAAGGAAAGAAAGAAAGGTACACTCACTACACTCACTAAGGGAAAACAAAGAACACTAAAGGAAAGAGGAACTGGGTTTTAAGAAATAATTGTGAACACAAAATTATTTGAATATACATAAATAACAAAATAGTTGTAAAAAGCTAAAGCAAGCCAGATACGGTTACACACACTTGTGCTTCTAATGTTCTAGGAGCCTTTGGCAGGAGAATCATAAATTCTAATGCAGCCTGGGCAACTTAGTGAAAACTTTTCTGGAAGGAAACTAAAAAGAAAAGGTCTGGAGATGTAGCAGTGTGAGGGCCCTGGGTTCAATTCCCAGTACTACACACACACACACACACACACAGCAAACTCTGTAAATCATAATAATAAAAATGAGGTGCTGGGATATACAGTGAACTGTTCCTATTAGAATTTGTGTTTGGATAGATGAACCAAGAATCCAAATTAGAGTGACTTAACCAAATATAGGTTTGCTCTTTTCACTTGAGCAAGAACAGAAGCTGGCAATAGCAAGTGGTGGGTCAGGGGTGAAGAGTTCCAGCACTCTGGAAATCTCCTTGTTCCTTGTTCAGTGGTTGGAACGAAGTGGTGGAGCCAATGATTATAGTCATATTCTTGTCAGAAATGCGGGGGAAAGGAAGGAGAGAGTGAAAGACCTTTGCTAGATGAATCAGCACTGCATGACCTGATTTTTTAAAATCCCTAATTTAAAAAATATTTAGCAGGCTTACTGATTATGATATAAAGCATATAATTTGATCAATTTTGGTACATATTCCAGTGAAAGCATCACTGCAATTCAGGTAATGAACACATCCGTCACCCCAGAAGTTTTCTCCAGTGTATTTTGGTGAACCAAAATTCATGAGGAAAGAATTTAAGACCAAAAGAGAGGCTTTATTTCAACAAGCAGTTAGTGTGCAAACTGAGGAGAAAGGAAGTGGGCTCAGAATGGAGAAAGATAGGGACTACTTTATGGAGAGAAATTTCCTGTGCAGTTTTCTATTCATGTCTGCTATGCAAATGAGGAATGCAAATATGTGACTGAAAGTGCTTAGTCTTGAGTGATTGCTATTTAAAATTGACAGGAGGTCACACATCAGTGGTCAGATCCAGGTTGTGAAGTAAGACTTTCTGGAGGCTGGTTTATCTTGGCACTTGGGACTAGAACATACCTGGGCAAGGGCCCAAAGTTCACTTTGTGGTTCTTCCAAATACATAACAGTGCGTGTGTGACCCTAGTTGGCAAATGGCTACTAGGTTCCATTTTGAATTTAGGGCCTGTTAACCACTTGCAACCTTTTGTGGAGATTCAGGGTTTTTGATTGTTTGTTTAGTTTTGGTATTGGGGACTGAATCCAGGGCCTTTACACTGAGCTACATCTCCAGACCCTTTTTTTTTATTTTAAATTTTGAGTCACTGTCTTGATAAGTTGTCCAGGTTGGGATAGAACTAACAATCCTCCTGTGTCTGTCTCCTGGAGTGCTAGTATTACAGATGTGCACCACCAAGCTCAGCCAGCTTTTCTTAAAGTATCATTGCCTTTCTTTTTGTTGGTGCCTTCCTCAACATTTGTTTTTCTTTATTATACATTAGTTTACATTTCCTATAAATGTAAATGGAATTGTATGGTATATTTTTTTGCGGGGGGTCTGGCGTTTTTTCCCCTAGTTATGCTTTTATTTCAGTGGCAGGTCATTTAACAGATATTTTGGGGTGTTTATCAGGTAAAAGTCCTGAGATTGCTTGCTTATTTATTTATTTATTTATTGTAGTGTTGGGGATCAAACCCAGGACTTTGTGCATGCTAGGCAAGTGCTCTACCACTGAACTATATCTCTAGACCTTTTGATACTGGACATAGAATTTTCTGACCCAGTGACAATAGAAATGAAACCAGGCCAAAGAGTAGAAAACAGACAAAGGTTTTAACTGGGAGATTTTACCTCAAAGAAATGAGGGACTCTACTGATAGAGAAGGAGCGATCAGGTTGCCCTATTAGAAAAAGGAAGGGTAAGGTTTGCATCAGGTTGCTGGGGCAGGCTATCATCTAGTTGATGATTATCTCTGTTCTGGTTCTGCAAGTTGACTCCAAAGTTCTTATGGCTTGAAGGGGAAATCCAGATCTCAGAGATAATTGTTCCTGCTTTGGAGGTGATTTCATCATGGTGATTTGTTTGTGAGGCTTTGCTACTTCTCAATCCAAGGTGACTGTAGGTTTAGGGAATTGATTGGAGACTTCTGGACACATAGGTCTGTAAAAATTGGCAATTGAATGTCTACACGAATAACTTAGTTATTCATAGTGTCCTCAGTCTCCAAGGGGCATCATAAGATTAGGGTCAATAAACCAGTTTTTCAACAGACATTTCTTAAGTCATTCACATGCCTACATGCACAGTTGAGCAGGAATCTGACCCAAGGTTTAAGGTAAAAAACAAGACAGACACAAGATAAAGGCAGAGACATCAACTTTATTCTGCTTTTAGTTACTCACTGGGCAACTGCAGGCCCAACTCATGAGTCTGTGGTTTTCAGCAAAGGCAGCCTCTAAGTCTGTCTTATACTTTTATCAGGATTTTTGGGAGATGGGGGTGGGTACTGGGGACTGAAAGCAGAGCTTTTGCACTGAGCTACATCCCTGTCCTTTTAAATTTATTTTTAGTTTTAAAAATTTGAGACAGAATCTCACTATGTCACTAAATTACCTAAGCTGGGCTTGAACTTGTAATCCTCCTGCCTCAGTGTCACAGAGTGCTGGTGATCACAAATGTGCATCTTTATGTTCGGCTCTGCCAGGATTTTTGAGGTGCTCAAGTAAGTAACTTTGTCTGCATTTCATTAGTTGTGATATATTTTCTTACCTTTTTATTTTTTTGGTTGTTTTAAGACAGGGTCTTGCTATGTAGTCCAGGCTGGCCTTGAACTCACTGTGTAGTCTAGGCTAGCCTCAACTACTGGACGGCAAACTGGAAGTTTGGAAGTCACATGCTTAAGTAGGAGTAGCAGCTTTGCATTCACTGAGGTCTAAAAAGTTCCACTAAAATCTCTGAGGCTTTCAGAACCTTTGTGTCCAGAAACAGAGTAAATGATTTTTGGAGACACAGCTGTGAAGTAAGTGATATGGATCTTTACCTCTTGTTTTGTTTTGTTTTGTTTTGAGACAGGGTCTTGATATGCCTTCAAGATGCCCTTCAGTTCACTATGTAGCCCAGGATGGCCTCAAATTTGTGGAAATCCTCCTGCCTCAGTCTCCTGATTGCTGGATTTACAGGCATGTGGTACCATGCTCACCCTGAATCTTTAATTTTTAAAGGAAAAAGAGCTCCCAATATAGGACTTATGATTTCCCATGGTGGGGGAAAAACTATATTTCCCCTGATGCCTGTGGTCTGGAAGGAAGTGAAATTCTGGCATTTTTCATTCAGCATAGTTGTGTTGATGTTCCTCCATGTTGTAGCATGAATCAATAGTTCACTGGTTTTTCTTGCTGAGTAATGTTCTATTATATGGATATACCACAGTTTATTTTCTCACTGATTGGAGGACATTTGTAGCCTTTTATCGTGATCTAGAATGTCCACCCAATGCCTCATGTGACTAGAGGTAGGGTTTTTTAGAAGAGATGAGCCACTGGAGGCTTCACCTGGAAGGGTATATCTCTCTCCATGGCTCCACCCTTCCTTGTCTGCTTTCTGGCTGCCATAACAAACACGAGCAGCTTTCCTCTGCCCAGGCCCTTCTACCATGCTGTTTATGCCTTGGAGCCTGCTGACCAGGGACTGTAATCAAGGGCCAAAATAAACCTCTCCTCCATTAAGCTGTGGGTGTTGGGTATCTTGTTCTAGCCATGAAAAAGTGACTGAGACAGGACACGTAAGGATGAATTACTACCCATGGCCATCTCTCTCCTCCATTCTCAATATTGTGGGTAACTTGCTGAAGAAGCTGGTGCTTTTTATGACACTTGGTCACATCTGGCCCAACTTGAGGAGATACAATGGTAGCTACAGGATCTTCAAGCAAGCTATTGCCCCTCCAACAAGATGAGATAGCAGGTCAGCAAGAATGTGTGTGCACTGAACAACATGGGTACCTCATACCAATCTTCTATATGTGATGGCTCCTGCTTTACTTTTCAACTCTTACCAAATCTCATGTAGATTTTTCACCTGGCCAGTTTCACCCAGAATATGCAACGAGGGAATTCTGGGAAATTTAGTTCCAGTTTAGTTTTTTTTTTTTTTTTGCGGTACTGGGGATTGAACTCACAACCTCGCGCCTGCCAGGGCAGGCGTGTAAGCCGCTGAGCCAAACTCCCAGCCCTGGTTTTTTTGAGGCAGGGTCGCACTGTGTAGCTCAGGCCGGCCTTGTGCTCGCGTTGAAGCCCAGGCCGGCCTCGAACTCACAACGCTCCTCCTACCTCAGCCTCCCGAGTGCTGGGATTAAAGGCATGCACCACCACGCCCGGCTCCAGTTTAGTTTGTTGACACAGTATAAAACCACCACAAGGGTCGAGAGTCCCTGTCAACTGGGAGCCGCATAGGATGCTACCGGTCCAGGCCCAGATATAGGCACTCATTGCCCTTTAAAAAGAGAAAACTTCAGAGTTGCAGGTAGTGAATACAGCATTTCCAGTTCATCATTCCCATGTCAGGCGTACTCCACTTGAAAATACTGGTAATGCTTAAATTATTGACTGTTAGAGTCCAAGAGCACCCATTTCAGAATGAAATCAGCTTGGCTCTGCCTGCCCCAAGCTCATGATTGTTTTTTCCTCATAGCAATGGCTTAGGCAGAAATTTAGATGAAAGAATCTGTCTTGGTTACTTTTCCCTCGTTACTGAGACAAAACACCTGACAGCCAAAATTAGGTAAGGAAAGGTTTATTTATCTTACAGTTTTTGGAGGTTTCAGTTCACAATCAGCTGGCTCCAAGGCAGGGTGACATGGCACTGGGGCAGCACTTCAAGGCAGCAGCCAAGCAAAAGCAGCCAGAGTAAAAGGGGGCAACAGCAAGCCTCTTCTCCTCCCTTATATTGTACACAGGCCCCCCCCCAGTATGGGTGTAGCATTCACAAATCTTGCCTTCCTTTGCACAGGATGAGAATGTTTGCAAAGTAAGACCCCTGGCTCCCTGCTGAGTCTCTCAGTTAAACTTCAGACCTTCTCAAATTGACACAATGACCAGGTAACTGCTTGTGCTGTACACCTCGGGAGGTAGAGCTGCTGAGTTAATTAAGCTCCTAGATTTCTCAAGTTGACACAATGTATAAACCATAACAGAGTCCAATCCAAAATTTCTTCTGAGGTGCAAACCATGCCGGGCCTGGGAAGAGAGATGCCAGTTCATCTTTCCTGTGAGTCTGCAGAAGCCATACTGGGTCTGGGAATAGTATAGCAAGAAGCCAATTTGCCCTTCCTGCAAGCCACTTAAACCATGAGGAGCCCAGGAAGACAGAAGCCAGTTTGCTCTTCCCATGAGTCAGTAGAAGACATGTTGGGTCTGGGAGGAGTACAAGAAGAAGCCAATTTGCCCTTTCTGTAAGCTGCACAAACCATGAGGGGTCCAGGAAGAGAGAAGCCAGTTTACCCTTCCCATGAGCCATGTGGGCTGAGAATCAAGATCTCGCCCCCCTGCCCCATAAGCAACTGGTTTGGAGGACAGGCTGAGTTGATAACAACTGAGGTACAAAAACAACTAAATGCTTATATTGTTTGAATGACTTTGCAGGCCTAAGGCCGATAGTCTGAGCATCTATTAGGAGGCTAACAGTATGCAATATAGCAAATATGGGAGATTTCCTTCTGTTTTGTTTTTGTTTTATTGTTTTGTTTTATTTGATTTTACTATGTCTGATGGTATGGACAACTACTGAGAAGATAAAAAGATATATTATGGTAGCCATTGTTGATTTCCTATTATCCTGTTTTGAAGTTCTGTACCACTTTCACTGTTTTGTTTTGATTGTTTTTAGTTTGTTTTATTTTGTTAGGTTTTATTCTCTTTAAAATAAAAAAAAAAAAAACAAAGTTGCTGCTGAGCCTTGGATGGATAGTAAGTGATGGTAGCAGTAGTGGGGGAAGGTTATTTGGGAAGGGTTATTGGAGAGTTTTTCATTAAAAAAATGATAAGCAAGAGTTTCAAGAAACAGCTGCATTGAGAATACCTATTCCCTTATTGTCTCATTTTCTTTCTTTCTTTCTTTCTTTCTTTCTTTCTTTCTTTCTTTCTTTCTTTCTTTCTCTTCTTCCCCTCCTCTTCCCCTACCTCCTTTTTTTTTTCTTCTCCTTCTCTTTGGCTAACTTCTTGGAAGAGAATTCTACATGTGACTTCACTTCCTCAGTCTAGTTTCTGCCCCCATACCTCCTCAAAATTATTTTGGCAAAGGAAACCAAGGACCTTCATAGCTAAATGCAAAAGAGAGTGCTGTTTTGATCTGGAACATTTGACCAGTTTGTTAAAAAAAATCCAAAATGAGTTAAATTTAACAAAGATTATTTGAGCAAGAAAAGGTTCTGGAACCTGGCAGCATTCCAGACTAAAGTTGGTTTTCAATGCCTCACCTGACTACAGTGCAGGTTATATTTATAGCTAGAAAAAATGAAGTGACCTACAGAAAAATCCTCATCATCTGTAGTCAGCATTTGCCTTACCTGGGTATGGTGTGAGGAGATATTTGCCTTATATTGACATGGTCTGATTAGTTGGTGCCCGTGATTAGCTGATGCTGGCTGCTGTGATTGGCTGAGATTCAGCTTTCTGTTACATGAAAAGTCTTAAATTAATTTTCAGTTTGTTTTTTCACACCGAGTTAGGTTGCAGTTTGTTATATAAGGTGCCAGTTTTTCTTCCAAATTTTATCACCCAAATACAGAAACAGTCTTAGGCCAAACTTAATGGATCCCACTCCTCTCCCAAACTACCTGAGCAATTTCAAGCACGTCACCTCTGTACACTCTTCACACATGTGCACCCTGTACAGGTCTGTCCTTGGGCAAACTCCTCCAGTAATGTGATGTAAACTCCTACTGAAATATCAGTCATTTCCATGTCTCTACCCCTGATTCTCCCAGAGTTTCTCACAACATCTTCCACCCCCCACAATGGAGGTGCTTCAAACTTAATATATCCCAAACTGAACCGATTTATTATTTTTATCCTCTAGTTTCCCCTCCTCCTGTTTTCTCTAACTCAGATTATAGCAGCTGCTCATCTCCCAACCTGCACCCCTCCTATTCCTCAGTCAATTAAACTAAGACCCCAGGCATGACATTTTAAAAATTACATTTAATTTTTAAAAGGTCATAAATATATCCATATGGTACAAAATTAATATAAATGGGCATACATTGAGAGTGCTTTCTCTTTCTTTTGCTTCTGTCTACATGTGTGTTCCTATTGCTATATGTAATTACTTTTTGTTTTCTAGGTATATTAGTCAGATTCCCATTACTATAATGAGTATCTATGATAATAAATTTATGAGAAATGTTTATTAATTTTTTATTTTATTTATTTATTTTTTGTCTTTTTGAGACAGGTCTCACTATGCAGTTCAGGCTGGCCTTGAGCTCACATTTTAATCCAGGCTGGTTTTGAACTCACAATGATCCTCCTGCCTCAGCCTCCCGAGTGCTGGGATTACAGGCATGTGCCACTACACCCAGCTTACAGTTTTGCTTTACAGTTTTGGAGGTTCCAGTCCATGGTTTATTGATTGCATTGCTTTTGTGCCGGTAGTAAGGCAATAAATTATGGTGGGGAGTGTGTTGTGGAGCAAGCTGCTCAACTCACGGCACCCAGGACGCAAGGAGAGGAAGAGGAAGGGGTTGGGGTACCACTAACCTCTTCAGAGGCATATCTCCAGTGACTGGATGACCTCCCACCATACTCCACCTCTTCAGTATTCTACCACTTCCCAAGTGCACCAAGCTGGGGACCAAGACTTTAACACACAGGCCTTTAGGACACATTTCAGATCCAAACCATCTAGGTGACATTTAGATAAGGTCACTTTGTGTTTCTTGGAGCTGAAACAAGAAAATGTCCTTATTTCTATCCTTTTTCATATACATTAGCTGGATATACACATTACAATCATGACAGCTATGTACATTAATATATTTTCAGCACCTTGCATTTGTTATTTTAATATATCTTGATATATCTTTCAGCATAGTACTGCATTATGTGGATGTGTCATTATTTATCCAGTCTTTTTGCAGCATTGGGGTACTGCAAAAGAGTGGAAACAACTCATGGACTTACTGATGAAAGACTGGATATTCATGAGTTGTTTCCAGTCTTTTGTAGTACCCCAATGTGCAATGAGTAACCCTGTACATATGTGCATATATGTCTATAGGATGAGTTTACAGTGTTTCCTGGGTCAAAGAAAAAATGCTTTTATAATTTTGAGAAATATTGGCTTTCTTCCCACAGTCTTATCAAGAAACTGTGTTAATCTTTTGGATTTAAAAAAATTGGATAGGTAATAAATGGTATCCTACTACTGTTTCGATCTGCATTTCTTATATTACAGTATTTTTTATATTACAGTAATTGAGTGTATTTTCACGTGTTTAGCAGCTATTTGTGTTTTTTCCTAGGAGTTTGCATTGCCCCCTGGGTTGTTGGTCTTTTTCTTTGTAAATCCTAGGCACTCTTCATCTGTTAGTGAAATTAACCCTTTACCTGTGATATATTTTCTCCATAGTTTGTCTTTTGGATTTACTTATGATATTTTTCTGAGCAAAAGTTTTTGATAGTGACACAGTAAAATTTATTTGTTTTTTCTAGCACCTGGATTTAAGTCATAATTAGCAAGAACTTTCTCCTTTCAAAGTTATAAAATAATTCTTTCATGTTTTCCTCGGACACTTTTTAAATTAAATTAAATTATTATTATTATTATTAGCTTTATTTTGTTTCTGAGACAGGGTTTAACTATGTAGTTCAGGCTCCCCTTGAACTCACTAGGTAGCCCATGTTGGTCGTGAACTCATGGAGATGCTTCTGCCTCAGCTGAGTGCTGGGATTATAGGTGTGAGCCACCACACCCAGCTTTCTTTTGACACTTATACAAATTTCAAATTTTATATTTTAATCTTTGATCCATTTAGAGCCTCATTTTGCTCCATTTGGAGCACCATTTACACCAGCACATGATGCATGATATGGACCCAATATTGTACCTTTCCGGATGACTAACGGGATTTCTGTTTTACATAAGTCTGTTGTTAAGAGATGTCTCCTTTGTCATTCACTAAACGACTCCATCCTTTCCATCTTCCTCCCAATCCTCAACGATGTCAGTTTTATCTCCCAAACAGGTTTCGCCTCTAAAACCTCCTTGCAATCCCTAGTCTCACCAACTGCTCCAGCTGTCTCTCACCCTCTCTTCTGGACTGCACTATTCAACCTCTTCCTGCCTAATAAGTCAGTCGTCTCACTTCCTGACCTCCTTCCCCTGTTGGTCAGTCTTTCTTCAGGGCTTCTCCGCAGCATCTTCCAAAAATCTGCCCATCCCCTGAGTGATAGGCCGTGTAGCTGCTGGCTCTAGTGGCTCTGGAGGAGTGGAAGTGCCATCGGCCCCTTCTCACTTTCTGGCTTTGCCATGTTTTCTCCGGTAGAAGCATTTTGGGTTCACCCGTCACAACTCAGCTCAGGGACCCACTCCTCTAGGAAGTCTTCGTTGACTGCAACGCACATGCACAAACACCCACATGCGTCCGAGCCCCTCTTAGGAAAACCCATACTGCCCAGTACTCCCTCCACCACCTCTCTCTCCCCAAAGCCTCGCACAGTGCACTATGCATGACGCGTCTTGACCCACTGACTTTTAGCTCCTTAAGGGAGGCACCGATGTCCAATGGTGTGCCTGGACACACACCGAGTCCTCTTCATAGAGAAAAAACGGGGAAAGGCACAGAGGTAGAAAAGCGACAGCGACCGAGTGCCTCTAGGGGGACAGTCAGCTTCGGAGAGGACAAGAGACCATCGAGACGCACCTCTGAGACCTCCGAGAATCCTAGAGAGGAGACGGAAGGAAACTTTTTCGTGCGCACCTGTCTAACGGTGTCCGCCGCTCACTTCCTGTCCGCGGAGGAGTCGGAGGATCCCGACGCCGGTGCGGGGCTACAGGGCCGCGGGGTCGCGGGTGAGAGCCTGGTAGCCGGGCTGCGGTCGCGGCGCTTGGTGGTCTACGGGCCCGGGTTGTGGTGCGGCTGTGGGACGAGGCCTTGCGGGTGGCGACTCGGATGGGCCGCGCCCCTGTAGGCTCAGGTAGGAGTAAGACTCATCTTGCCCCGCCAGGCTTGGCCTAAGTAAGGCAGGATGTCCGCGAACCCGAGATCTTGAACCGAGGCGGAACTCTTCGAAAAAAGTGGAAGTAATCATTGTAGAACAAGACGTAGTGCAGTCATTTATAAAATAGGTTCGCGGCACCTTCTATTTGTCAGGTGCTGAAAATGCAGGATGAAGACCTCTCTTGTCTAAAAGGGAATCTGGTGTACGGAGACAATGGTAAACATTGGCACTGCAGTGCACTAGATGCACTGGAGGGATGAGCAGATTCAACAGCTAGAAAGTCATGAAAGAGAAATCTCAGTGCAGCAGAGAAAATGGATACTGTAGACTGAAAGTGCACAATCGACTTAACTGGTGGCGGCGGTGGTGGTGGTGGTGTGTGGATAAATACACAAACACCTAATAGAATATTTAGCAGAAGTTCGGGGTGTGCCTCCTGCAAGTTTTCCATTCTCCGGACCAGTCAGGGTGATCTTTGGACTAAGATCTGTAAGATCTGTCTCTCCAGCCTCCGTCCTCCCTAGGGGCGCATTCCCCGCGCCCCCCGGAGGTAAATAGAACTCATCTTCATCTACCACAGGCCCCTTCCTCAGGAATACTTGAATTTACATTAATCATTTTCGTTTTTAAGCTTACCATGTTGCATATCTTACCTATCTCTATCTATCTATCTATCTATATATGTATCATGTAATTTTAGGAGGCAGACCTTGACTCCATTGTCTTTAGCTTGAGCACACCATCACATTCCAAGTCACGCAGAGTAATTTCTAACCTCAAGACTTTTGCTTGGAGTACTCTTTGAATGACTGGCTTACACTCTGCCTTTAATTTAGGGCTGAGTATCATGTCTTCAGAAAAGCCTTACTAAGTCCTTGGGCCCCACTAACCAGTTATTTCCTTCCCAGAACTTGTTTCTGCTTGCAGTTTTTATGTACTTGCTCATATTTGCTTTTTCTGTCAGCTGCATTAGTATGAATTTCAAGAGGGCAAGCATGTTTGAGAGGGTACACACACACACACACACACACAGAAGCATGCATTGCTTAATGGCAAGGACATGTTCTGAGAAATGCATTGTTGTGTAGACACTATTAAATGCACTTACCTAAACCTAGATAGTCTAGAGTAAATAACATGGCCTCGTGATACAATCAAGAAGTATAGTGCTGTATACAGCTGCTCTTGGCATAGCAGAGTCTTATAGTGAACTTTTTTTTTTTTTGGTACTAGGAATCGAACTCAGGACCTCAGGCTTGCCAGACAGTTGCTGTGCCACTAAGCTAAATCCCTGCCCCCTACAGTGTTTTTAATAAGTAGAAGGAGTAATGATTGAAAGCATCATATAGTTAATATTAAGCCAGTAGCGTAGTTGTATATTATTATACTGTGATACTAGATGATAAGAATTTTTAAGCTCTGTTACTATTTATGTCATATAATGCAGTATCTAACTGTGTGCCTATGTATGTTGAATGTATGTGTCCTTTAGTGTTGAAAGAGTGGGCCCTGGTACTAAATTATGACCCATTTTATACTATTTCCTGTTGTAGAGTTATCCCAATAAGATCCTACGCTATTTGTGGATGATAAAACTTATAGGATTTTCTGTACCTAATAGGCATTTAGTAAATATTGTGTTTAATTGACATGAACTTCAGGAAATATGTTCAGCTTTTTGAAAAAGTACCTCATAGCACATTATTACCATGTTCTCCAGCAGAATATTCCTTAGTGTAGACACAGGACCAACCTTCTGTGTGTTTCATATTCTCAAAAGGCTCATTTGTTCTGTCATCTTCAGTCTTTGGGGAGGGAGTGTGAAGATGCTTAAAGAGCGTCCAGGGATGGCAGAAGATCCTCAGCATCAAATGGGTGTTCCTGTGGTGAAACTGGAGAAAGAGTTGCTGTGGGGCAGGGGCCAGGAAGATTCTAGTCCTGAGACTTTCCGTCTGAGGTTTCGACAGTTCCGGTACCAGGAAGCAGCAGGTCCCCAGGAAGCCCTCAGGGAGCTCCAAGAGCTCTGTCGCCGGTGGCTGCGGCCTGAGCTGCACACCAAGGAGCAGATCCTGGAGCTGCTAGTGCTGGAGCAGTTCCTCACCATCCTGCCCCGGGAGTTCTATGCCTGGATTCGAGAACACAGCCCGGAGAGCGGCAAGGCCCTGGTGGCTATGGTGGAGGACTTGACTGACAACATGTTGGATGCCAAGGCGGTGGGTGAGAAGAGGGTATCTGGGTCTTGTGCTGATGGTGTGAGAATTAAAGAATGAAGAGGCTAGAAGAAGCAGTGGGAATAGACGAGGTATAGAACCTCTTTCTTTTGCTCTCAGATTCTTTGAGAGCAGTGGGGTTTTTAGAAAGAAGAGCTGTTCCCAGGGGAGATGCTGGTGTACAGGGCCTGAAACCTTTGGGCATCAGAGGGAAGAAGCCTGGTCCTATTTCCTTCTTGAGCTTCATGCCCAAAGAAGGAAGTTGTGATTGTTTTCAGGGCCCTCTATAGAACCAGTCCCACTTTGGGGGAGCTGCCTGTGGGGATGCAGGGAATCCAATTGGTAAATACTCTTCCTCTGAGTTGTCCCTGGTTGTGCTGTTTCAATGTCTGGAACATTGGCTTATGATTATGTACTGCTATTCTGATGACACCAGCTGACTATACCACAGATGCTGCCTCAAGACTCTGGCCATGTTTCCATCCCTCTGTGGTATAGTCACCTGACTGAGGGCTGGGAAAGGAGGGCAACCTCCAGGCATTCTGTAGTCTCGCCTCCCTCCCATACCGCCATCATCCCTCGCTTCCTGTCTCCCCGAAGAATCCTAAGAGAATTCGTCTTCTACTCCCAACTCAGGAGCCTAAAAGCTGACAAGGGCGGGCCTTGGTTTTGTGAGCACATCTCAGTATGGGAGGCCTCCTGGCTAGTCTTGCTTTATGTAGAGCAGCTGTCTCTCACTGTCTAATTCACTGCAAAGTATGGGCTTTGCATTTTTAAATTTTCAGCTTCTGGACCTGGAAAATTTGTTTTCTAGTGTAGATGTAGATGTGATAGTATGGGAAATTTGATTAGTGTCAAGGCAAACAGAAGGATCCTTGTCAAATGAAATGAATGAATACAGGTTGCTCAGGGTCTGCAAAAGGGATTCTAGTCTTGTTTTACCTCCTCACTGATGTCCTTGGGAAAAGCTCAGCCAGCTTTTCTTTCCTCTTTCTCAAAGCCAGAGTTGTCTTTTTTTAGTTCTCTCTTTAGGTTTTAATTCAATTCCCTTCATAATAGCCTTCACCAAACCTCATTCTAATTGGTGTTGGGAACTATTCTTAGGTTCCGTGCCATGTGCAGGGAGAGCAGCAGGAGACAGTCATTGGCAGAGGTGCTTGGGAGCCAGGTGTCCACCTGGGGCCAGTGGATGTCAAACCTGAGTGGGGGATGCCCCACGAGGAAGGAGTTCAAGGCCTAGACCAGAGCACCAAGGAGCAACTGAGTCAGAACCCTGGAGCTGGGACGCAGGCCTTCCAGGAGCAGGGTAAGATGCAGACAGCAAGGATGGAAGACTTGGAACACTGTGCTTTACAGTCACTCTTCTACTCATTTGCTTCAGAAACCCAGCAATGTATAAACTTTCCTGCATGGTGTAATTCTGAATTTTCCTAGCTACTTCATTGACCTCAGTAGGACACAGATGAAATTTTCTCTACCCCTATTCTGATTTCTGGAGGGTATGTCTAGGGAATCATGTTCTCTTATCATTTCTTCTCCTTTCTTGCATGTCCCTTATAGAAACAACCAGAGCTACGCAGCTGACAAGTGGGAATATTTACTAAGCGGGCAAACCACATGTCTCAAAGTAATGTGGGATTTTCTTCCATTACTGAATCTCAAAGGAGATTATCTTGAAGTATGGCTAGGGAACATGAATAGCCCTGAACAGGGCAGGGGACATCTAGACCGCTCTGTGTAGGTCCATGTGGCTCCAAAGCAATCCTGTCTGAAGTCTGTAGACTGAGGTTATGTGTTGGGAGAGGATGCCTTTGCGGGGAGAGACTGATAACTTTTCCTGCTTTTTGTCCTTCCCCAGCACTGCCGATTCTTCAAGCAGGTCCCAGCCTCCCCACAGTGGGTACCAGAGACCAAGAGATGGCAGCTGGGTTCCTTGCAGCAGGATCACAGGTGAGCTGTGACTGCCATCTTGGAGGTCATGATATTTTGACAGAGATGGGGCTTCCCTAAGGCTTCCTGCACAGCAGAATGTCATCCACGAAGTTGAGTCACTGCCGTGCTAGCTCTGATTGCATGGCTGAATTGTGTTCTCCACTTTGCCACCATCTTCCAGTTGTTAATCTGCACTGAGCCTTATTCCTGGCCCTGGTCACAGAGTGACACAGTGGTATTTCTCGTTATCATTATGAAGAGGAAGACTGAGAAAGTTTTCACAGGCATGTCTTGGCTCCGGTGGTTGCCCTAGAGATGATGCCCTTTGTGGCTGCTTCTGTTGCTACTTCTTTGGTGATGTCAGTGAGGAGGAGCTGGCCAAGGGTGGGGCTTTTAGCATGCTGGGAAGTGTTTTGGGGCCCTCATTTGCCAGTCTAGGAGTTGAGGCCTTGGTAACACTTGCAAACCTACCTCACCTGGGTGTAATGAGGATACAAATGGGCACTCCTACCACAGTTTAGACCTTTTCCACGGGGTGCTGATTGCCAGTAGGGAACTGGGTTTCTAGAGGGGCATCTTTCTGAAGGGGAAGGGTCTTAAAGGGCTTGATGAAGAAAAAGGCATTAATTGGTAGTGAAAAGGCAAGTTAAGTTTGACTGAGGCAAAGCCATAGTTGAGCAAGGTTTGATGCCCACTCCATTCCCCCTTCCTGTTTTCCAAGGACACAATTTGCAGGGGATGAGGAATGATGTCCGTATCTTTTCATTTTGCCAGATCTTCCTCTCACTGGAATGGTTCTTTATGGTGTGGCGAATGGGAAAGTGAGAACATATTTTTTCTAGTATGGTTCTTTTCTTTAAGATGAGCCTTGAGGGACACAAGGCAATTCCCAGTTGCTGTGGAGCTTGAGGGGCAAGTGCAGGTGACTGAGTGGAAGCTGGGATTATTGGAAGCGAGCAGTGCTGCAGCAGCAGGGACTAGACAAATCAATTGCTTTTCCTTAAGCTGGGCATGGTGGCTGCAATCCCAGCACTCAGGAGGGAGAGGCAGGAAGATTGTCCTGAGTTCAAGGCCTGCCTGGGCTACCCAGTGAGATCAATGTTAGCCTGCACTATATAGTGAGACTTTGTCTCAAAACAAACAAACCAACAAACAAAAAATACAACCCCAGTTGCTTTCCCTTAAATTGTGGGGAGGTGAATGATTCTACTCCCAGACCAGCCAGTGACAGATTCCTCCTGTCTGTCTGTCTGTCTGTCTTTCTTTCTTTCTTTTTCTTTTTTTTATCCATTTTATTTCAAAGAAAAAAAATAAAACAAAATTTCAGAACACACCTGTCGGGACAACAATGGTACATACATTGCATATTGCCATCCCCAAATCAGTCACCCATCTGCATTCGACATCTGCATTCAATTTTCTGAACAGTACCAGCACAAACCTATCTTGTTAATTAACTCAGAGAAATCAGTAGTGTAGCTATCTTAACTATATTATATATATATATACATACATATATTATTTGTTTCAATTTCTCACACTGGTGAAACAATGCGATGCTTACACAGGCGTATCTGATTTATTTCACTTTTGAATATGGACTCAAGTTGCATCCATTTACCTATAAAAGTCTACAGTTTGTCTTTCTTTATGGCTGAGTAGTACTCCATTGTATAAAAGTGCCATATCTTTTTTATCCATTCCTCAGTTGATGGACATTTGGGTTGTTGCCAAGATCTGGCTACTACAAATTGTGCTGCTATAAACATGGGTGCATGTATATCAGTATGGTATGATGTTTTCAGTTCTTCTGGGAAAATACCCAGAAGGGGAATAGCTGGGTCGAATGGAACCTCTAATCCTAGTTTTTTGAGAAATCTCCATACGGATTTCCACAGTGATTGTACCAGTCTACACTTGCACCAACAGTGGAGAAGGGTTCCTTTTTCCACACAGCCCCTCCAGCATTTGTTATTGGTTGATTTCTTGACAGTAGCCATTCTTTCTGGGGTGAGGTGGAATCTCAGTGTTGTAATTTGCATCTCTTGAATGAGCAGTGATATTGAACATTTTTTTCATATATTTATTTGCTGTTTGTATTTTCTTCATCTTAGAAGTGTGTATTCGTCTCAGATGCCAATTTTTGGATTGAGTTTTTAAATCTGGGAGGACTGATTTTTTTTTGAGTTCTTTATATGCTCTTGATAGTGATCCTTTGTCTGAGAAACAACTGGCGAACGTTTTCTCCCATATTGTAGGTTGTCTCTTTACTCTGTTGGTGGTTTCTCTTGCTGTGCAAAAGCTTTTCAATAAGATGAGATCCCAGTTGTTGATTCTTTGTGATAGTTCCTGTGCAATTGGAGTTTTGTTCATGAAGTGTTTGCCTGCACTAATGTCTTCAGGAGTTTTACCTACTCTGTCTTCCAGCGGATTTAATGTTTCTGTTTTAATATTAAGATCTTTGATCCATTCCAAATTTAGTTTAGTGCATGGTGAAAGATATGGGTCCAACTTTAATCTTCAGCATGTGCAGAGCCAGTTTTTCCAGCACCATTTATTAAAGATGCTATCTTTCTTCCAGTGAATGTGTTTGGCATCTTTGTCAAAGATAAGGTGGCTTAGTGTGTCTGGAGTTGTTTCTGCATCTTCTAAACTGTTGTATTGATCTTTGAGTCTGTTTTTTTCCCAGTAACACAGTTTTTATCACAGTGGCTTTATAGAATTATGATGCTCCCTGTCTTGTCTTTGTTTTTTTATTTTTTTTTATTTTTTTGCGGCACCGGGGATTGAACTCACAACCTCGTGCCTGTCAGTCAGGTAGTTAAATCACTGAGCCAAACTCCCAGCCCTGTCTTGTCTTTGTTGCCCAGGACTGCCTGTGCTATTCTAGGTCTCTTCTTGTTCCAAATGAGTTTCGGGATTGTTTTCTCTAATTCTGTGAGACTGCTATTGGAATTTTGATTGGAATTGCATTGAATCTGTATAACAGATTTGGAAGTATGACCATTTTCACTATATTGGTTCGTCCTACCCAAAAGCACGGGATATCTCTTCATTTTCTAATGTCCTCCTTAATCTCCTTTTTCAGAGTACTGTAGTTTTCATTGTAGAGGTCTTTTTGGTAATTTGTTAGATTGATTCCTAGATGTTTCATTTTTTTTGGATGCTGTTGTGAAAGGTGTTGTTTCCCTAACTTCTCTCTCAGTGAGTTCGTTATTTGTGTACAAGAAGGCTATTGATTTTTGAGTGTTGACTTTGTATACAGCTATACTACTGAATTTGCTTATTAGATCTATCTAGTGGTTTTTTGGTGGAATTTTTGGGATCTTCTCAGTAGGGTATCAGGTCATCTGCAAATAATGATAATTTAACTTCTTGCTTTCCTATGTTTAGTCCTTTTATTTCTTTCTCTTGTCTAATTGCTCCAGCTAAAATTTCCAGGACTATGTTGAATAAGAGTAGAAACAGTGGACATCCTTGTCTTGTTCCTGATTTTAAATAGAAAGCTGTCAGTTTTTGTCCATTTATTTGTTTACTTTTGTTTTTGTTTTTGTTTTGGTACTGGAGATCGAACTTACAACTTCATACCTACCAGGTAGGTGCTTATGCCACTGAGCTAAATCCCCAGCCCTATTTTTTGAGACAGGGTCTCACTATGCAGTTCAGGCTGGCCTTGAACTCACTTTGTAGCCCGGGCTGGTCGCAAATTCACAACGATCCTCCTGCCTCAGCCTCCCGAGTGCTGGGATTAAAGGTGTGCGCCACCATGCCTGGCTAGTTTTTGTCCGTTTAGTATGATGTTGGCTATTGGTTTGTCGTAGATGGCTTTTATCAGATTGAGAGACCATCTATTCCAATTTCCTTTAGGGTTTTTATCATAAATGGGTGCTGGACTTTGTCAAAGGTTTTTTCTGCATCTGTTGAGATGATCATGTGATTTTTGTCTTTGGGCTCTGTTGATATAGTGTATTACATTTATTGATCCTTCTGCTTTCTTGATCTGCTCAGCCCTCTGTTTTCTGTGTTCACTGTTGCTGTTAGACTGCATTTTAGGGATCCTTATTTATTCACAGTATTGTTTTAGGGGTTGGCGCCCTTTAAAGACATGGCCTTGACCTTCCCTGAAGAGGAGTGGAGACATGTGACTCCAGCCCAGATTGACTGTTTTGGGGAATATGTGGAACCTCAGGACTGTGGGGTCTCTCCAGGTAAGACTCTGACTCTGTCTGTACTGTTCTGTTTTTTGAGCTAGAAACTATTTACATGGTTGTTGTTATGAAAACTCTTTGAGCTCTATGTTTGTTTTGTACCCTTTTACTGTCTTGTGAAAGGTTTGTGAAACAAAGCATAAACCAGAAGGGTTGTCTGTGTACTTCATATTTTATCAGGCAGGGAGCCTGTATTGTCAGTTTGTTTTTATCTTCTAATGGTTTTGCCTGAAAGATCTCTCTCCTCCTTTAAGTGCTGCTTGTCATTTCTTGTTTTTGTCCCCCAGTACCTTTTCTCGTGTTTCCTCCTCCCTTTTCCCTTATTCTCTGTGAACGACTGTTCTTTTTAATTTAGAGAGAGTATAAGAGGGATCAGAATGAAGACAGAAAGGTCAAGTTGGGGTTGCTTAGTGTCACCCAGCAAAGAGGTCGCCTGCAGCTAGGGTTGTGGGGACAGACTGGGCTCATTCATTCAGCCAGCACTTAGAAAGCATCTCCTGGAGTCCCCTTCCAGACACCAGATTCAGCAATCCCTAGTTAAGTGGCAGGAGCAGTGTGTGTAGGGCTGGGACACTGCACAAGGGTTGAGGACTTGGAGAACTACACACTGTTCTCTACCTGGGGTGGCTGTATAATCATTAGGGGAAGGCAGAATATATCGACAAATGAAAATTAGTTTGCAACAACATCACGTATAAATAAGTGCAGACAAAATCGGTGTCAACTGAGTGTTGTATCAGTGCAGAAAAGGTCAGGGAAGAGAATAACCAGGAAACCACTGAGTTAGATTTTGAAGGGAATGAAAGTCTGAATTAGCAGAATGTTAAGTGGGAGGGCATTAAAATTTGGCAGACTCTTCTGTAAAAGGGCAGGGAGGTGGGAAGAACTAAAGGAAAGTCTGAATGTAGGGTCTGGAGGTGAAAGGTTTTGAGGCTGTCAGTCAAGGGAAAACAAGAGAAAGAACTGTTAATGGAACATGTATGGAAGCAAAGTTCTAATGTGTAAATTTCCTTTGTTAGTCATCATGGAGTCAGTCTTGATCTCTTTTCTCCTGTAGGTGTTGGGAGCAAGGAAAAGGAGACAAAATCACAACAGGAAGACCTTAAAGGGGCGCTTGCTGGGCTGACTTCAGAGAGGTTTGGAGAAACGGCTGTCCAGGGTCCTGGCCTGGGACAAGCCTGTGAACAGGAGCCCAGGGCCTCCGGAGGTGGCCTACCAGTGCTTCCTGCTTCCCAGCACAGCGTGCCCCTTCCCAATGACCTCAAAACCCACAACTCCTTCTGGAAGCCTTTCCAGTGCCCTGAGTGTGGCAAAGGCTTCAGCCGGAGCTCCAATCTTGTCAGACACCAGCGAACCCATGAGGAGGAGAAGTCCTATGGCTGCGTGGAGTGTGGAAAGGGCTTCACCTTGAGGGAGTACCTTATGAAGCATCAGAGGACCCACCTGGGGAAGAGACCCTTCGTGTGCAATGAGTGTTGGAAGACCTTTAGTCAGAGACACCACCTGGAGGTCCACCAGCGGAGCCACACTGGGGAGAAGCCCTACAAGTGCGGGGACTGCTGGAAGAGCTTCAGCCGCAGGCAGCACCTGCAGGTGCACCGGAGGACACACACTGGCGAGAAGCCCTATACATGCGAGTGCGGCAAGAGCTTCAGCAGGAATGCCAACCTGGCTGTGCACCGGCGTGCCCACACCGGTGAGAAGCCATATGGGTGCCAAGTGTGTGGGAAGCGCTTCAGCAAAGGGGAGCGGCTGGTCCGTCACCAGAGGATCCACACGGGTGAGAAGCCGTACCACTGCCTGGCCTGCGGGCGCAGCTTCAACCAGAGGTCCATCCTCAACCGGCACCAGAAGACCCAGCATCGCCAGGAGCCCCCGGTGCAGTGAGCGTACCGTGTGGAGGACAGCCCACCACAAAGGTGTCTTGCATCTTAGGGAAGTGCTGGGGGATGTACAGTGATGAGTGTGGAAAGGTACTCTGGCCCACTTTCTTTCCATTGCTACCAAACACAGGAAGAGAACAAGACCTGCTTTATCCAGGGCTTTCAGAGGACACAGGTGTCCGCGCCTTCTGTCCAAGCATTGGGGACAGGTTTCTTTACCATTTTTTAGGGAAACA
Organism: Dasyprocta punctata; assembly: GCA_004363535.1. Taxonomy (NCBI): domain Eukaryota; kingdom Metazoa; phylum Chordata; class Mammalia; order Rodentia; family Dasyproctidae; genus Dasyprocta; species Dasyprocta punctata. The sequence goes on from RJWM01006050.1 coordinate 47,731, forward strand.
GTATCCTGAGCTTCGAGTCAGGCTGGGGGTTTTTCACGATCAGTGGGGTGTTCAAATCTACCTCTTGAACAAATTCAGTAGTAAGGGCAGAATTTTGTCACAAGTTGACAGCTCCAAAGCTTGTTTTTTTGAGGGTTCCATCCTGTCTGCAAGGTCATTAACTCAGACTCTCCCTCCCTCCTCCACCTCGCACCCTCTGTTTACCTCCTGTGCTCCTGGCACTGAGAATACCATGGTGAATGAGACAGATGAGACCTTGTTGTCATGGAGCTTAGGCTGTAGTAGTGGGAACCACAGACTCGAAGCAATCAGTAACCCCAAATATTCCAGAGTGTGTTTATGTGGTGGTAAGTGCCACTGGAGAAAATCTTATTATGTGCTGTCATTCTGCCAGCTGCTACCATGCTAGATCTCACCCCCACTCTCTGCGCCACTTGGGATCATCTGTCATGCAGCCTTGTTTATTTTGCTTTATTTGTAGCCTCCTTTATTTCTGACTGTACCATCCTACCCTCATCTGTAATACTTTCCCATTCCATTATTCTTTGTACTATAATAATTGTCAACACATCAGCCATTAGGCAATTAATATTTTGCTATCAATCACTGAATAAACATGAGAATATTTTTAAACAAAGCTTCAATTCTATACAAAGGTGTGATTAAAGGGCCTAGAAGATGAACTAGTATTATTTGTTTGTTTGTTTGTTTGTTTTGAGACAGGGTCTCACTGTGCAATTCAGGCCAACCTTGAACTCATTATGTAACTAAGGCTGGCCTCAAACTCACAGTGATCCTTCTGCCTCAGCCTCCTGAGTGCTGGGATTACAGGCATGTGCTACCTTGTCTGGCAAGATGAACAAGTATTAACGCCCTAGATTTGGTGACACTTTACAGTAAAGAAAATGCTTTGCTCTATGTTCTTATTTGATTTATTCCATAAGTATTTATTGAAACCTTGCAATCCACAGGAAGTCTTCTGGGTGCTTGGGACACACTGGGGGAGAAATCCCTGATGTCAAAGATTAACATGTTGGTCAGTGTACGTGATCTTCAGAACCCGTGCATACTCCCACGAACTGTCTGGCCCTGGGTAGGTGTCCTTAGTCCTGGCAGCTTCTTGTCTTGAATTGCTTTCACCACTTACCACTGTTGCTAAAAAGCCTCTGTCTTTGGTGATCTGTACCCTTGAAGTCCAAGACACTCATGATTCTGGACACCACTGATCAGTAGAGATGATGAGGTGGTAGTGCTGATTTCGGGAACATAAAGATGTAGGCATCTAAGAAATACATTTCTTTCAAAAGGAGGAAGATAGAGTATTTGTTTCTGTGTTTTTTTACTGTTATTTTGCCATCACTCAAGGGTATTCTTGCTATTTAACATTTTGGGAACTGTACTGCTGTACTACTTTTAGGCTGTGCCTTTGTTTTGTTTTTTTGGTAACAGGGATTGAACTCATGACCTTGTGCTTACCAAGCAAGAGCTTGAACCACTGAGCTAAAAATCCCCGGCCCTAGGCTGTGCCTTTGAACATTGAGTAAGTTTGCTTTTTGCTGGCAGTGTATTATTGAAAGATATGATTTATCACACGATGCCTTGTAATATAATATTCTTTCGTTGAGTTTTTCTTTTTTTCCATTGTGCACTATAAATAAGGTAAATGGTATGATTGACAGAGTTGTTATTACTCAGTGTACTTTGAAACATAATTTTACCACTTAAGATCCTCCTAACCTATCAGCTACAGCCATGAGGCTACGCCAACCAGGCTGTGTAATACGAAACATGTACACAGGGCTGCTGCTGTTGCTAAGTAATGCTGAGGTTCATATACAAAATTCACAGGATCTGGGCCTGCACAGGCCCAAATATGACCTTCCCAAGAGATTTGTGTCCCACAGCCAGGCAGAGACCATGGAGGCCACCATATCAGTGGTTTGTATGTTTGCCTGAATTAAATTGTTGATTTACTTTGATCATGCACTTAACCAAACAGGTGTCTGGGTTTTCAGAATGAGTCTCCTGAGAGAAACTGCAGGAAGAGCTGAAACTTCCTGTCTTACTGATATGGCCTCTTGCGTGTCTGCTCTGAAGTCAGACTTTATGGACCATGTGTGCAAAAGTCTAGATTAAAAGGGAGTTTTCCTCATTGAACTGTAGTTACTTCATTTTTGATATCTGTTTAACTATCAGCAAATATTATTTTCTGTGTTTTTCTATCCTTTAAAAACATTTTTATAATAGAAAATTTGAGACCTATGTAAGTGAATCCTCATATAGTCATCATTTGATTTCATTACAAGCTCAGCCAATCTTGTTTCATCTCTACCTACTTCCCCCTCTCCTACTGAAGTGTTTTGAAGCAGATCCCAAATATTATTTGCAAATATTTCGGTGTATGCCTATAAAAGATGAGAACTGTTAAAAAAAAATATTATTACACCTAAAAAAGGCAATTTTTTAAATTTCAAGGTATTCAAGTAATGTTTTCCAAAAACCCACATACTTTTAAAAACAATTTGTTGCTTTGGCTGCTAAGTCTTGCAATTTATAGTTACTATCCTTTTTGTTTTTTCTTGAAATACATTCATTGAAAAACTAGATTATCCTATGGCATTTAAAAAATATTCTAAATTTTTTTGTTTGTATCCCCATAACATTATTTAACATATTTCTTTGTCCTCTATATTAACTGAAAATACAGAGGTCTAAAGGTATAATCTGATTCATCTTTCCTATTTGCCAAGAATACATCATGACAGTGGCCTTGTCTGGTTATTTATCTTTATATGATGTGAGGAGCTGGTTTTGTATGTTTCATCAGTTCAAGTAAATGATTTTTCATTTAGTAACTGGGATACTTCTGTGAGAAATTTCCTCTCATTTATAAATTGGAGAACTTCAGATTCAGTGTAAATGGGATAGAAAGAATAAATGCCTGATCGTCCCTTTATTAACCTATTTTCTCAGTAATGAACTGGTTGCTTTGTTTTTGTGAAGGCAAAACCCTGGGCCCACCTTTTAATGGCAGTGCTTGGAATCAAACCTAGGGCCTGCCTGATATGTGTTAGGCAAACACAGCCACTGAGCTATCCCAGACCTAGGTGATCAATTTTTAAACAATTGTAGTACATTCATGAATTTAAACATTTGATGCAGTTAATATTTAATACAGTTCAAATTCGATGCTCAAAATACTTCATCTTCAGCCAGTGGAAGCCTCTTTCACTTGGCTCCTTATTCCTTCTGTCACGGCCCTAACTGCTGACCGCATCTTTGCTTCTTGGGATAACAAAATGTCCCAGGCTCATCTTACATATTTCCTGTCCCCTTTGAGAGTGAAAGGGAGTTGCATTAGTTATGTCAGGACAGTGGTGTATACTGAAGGCCAAGGGGACATTTGGTCATCATATACAAATATGCATGTATATACAGGCCCTGCTGTAGGGCCAGATGCCTGCAGCTCCCTCAGTGGTTGTGCCTTGCACCTTAGGTGTTTGCCTGCATGCACCATACAGCTAGGTGATGGGGGCAGGGGGTGGGGGAGAAGTTCACAGAAGTAAAGGGGAAGAGTTGTGCTTTTTAGAGTTACGACCTTTGAAAGAGAAACCTTTTGTATCTCATGGGTGTTGGTAGAACTACATAACCACCTGAGATCTCTCTTGGGGAGCTGTTTCATCAAAGAATTCTGATCCTTATGGGCTGATTATACTTAAACACTTCCAGTGCCTGTTTTATCCCAACTGAGGGACAAGTAGGGGAACCTTGGTTTCTTTTCTTTTCTATTTTTTTTTATTTAAGCGAAGAAAAACAAAAAAGACATACATAACAAAGACAACAAGCAAAAGAGACAAACAAACGACTGGAGTAAATGCACAACAGTAACATTGCAGGTTTACAAAACAGGATGATAAAAACTTGACAATGGTTGCAATATTGCCTCAGTTACCTGTATTTCAGATCTCTTCCCATGTTTGGAAAGTTTTCTGCTATTATTTCTGTGAATAGTCTTCGCAGGTCATTAGTGTTGACCCCTGCTTTTTCATTCATGCCTATTAATCTTATGTTATTTCTCTTGGCATCATCTTGCAGCTGTTGAATTGTTGTTTCTTGGTTCCTTACTATTTTTAGGAGATCTTTTCTTTCGTGGCCATGATCTCCCATGCTGTCTTCAAGATCTGAGATTCTGTCTTCAGCTTCATTTAAGCGATTTTTCAAACTTTCCATGGAGTTTTTCATTTCCTGCATTTTCCTTTGCATCTGTTTCATGCATTCTGTTTGTGTCTTATATTGTTCATTCAAAGTTTCAATCATTTTCTTAGGTTCTTCAATTTTTTTTATCTTGCTCTTTAGATACACACAACATTTCTTTAATAATGATTCTCATTTCATTTTTTAGCTTAGAGAATATTTCTGATTTGAATTTCTCTATAGCTTCATCAAGCTGTTTCTTTACTGCATTTTCTATCATTTTGGAAAGTCCAGTTGTGTGACTCCCACTGTCTTCCATTTCAGTATCTCTTGGGTTTGTTCTTTATGGGCTGGGGGACTGAGACTGCCTCTTGGTCTTTCATTTTGTCATTTTCTTCTGGGGCCTTTGTGGCTCTGTGTCCTTCGAGGCTGACCAGGTGTTCCCCTGTGGGTCGTGCTGAGTTGTGGGTCGCGCTGAGTTGCGCGACTGAGTAGAGCTGAATCCTGTGCGCAGCAAGTGAGGTTGGCCTTCCGGGGTGTGTGGGTGGAGCCTCTGCCTTAACTGGGTCGGGGCCAAGGCCTCCTGGTCCCAGGGAGCTAGGCAGAGTGTACCATGGAGTGTGATGCCGCCTGGACCCTGAATCTGGCTGCAAGGAGTTCAGAGCAACAGTTGTGCCAGGCAAGCCTGGGTGAGTCCCAGACCTACAATGCCAGGGCCTTGTTCCTGGTTGGGTGGGGCCTGCGAGCTCTAGGATGCGGGGCACAGGCCGCTTCACTGAAGTATGGAGCTCGCCCGCCCTCTGCACTCTGGTGGGGGGAGCCCAAGCTTTCCAAGGCCCTGCAGCTATGCTGGTCAGTCCCTGATCAGCTCTGGGGTGGGCTGAGCTGGGCTGAGTACCTTTGTATCCTGCGAGGCTAGCCGGGCGTTCCCCTGAGGGTCGCACTGAGTCTTGGGTCGCGCTGAGTCACGGGACCCAGTAGAGCTGGATGCTGTGCACAGCAAGTGAAGGTGGCCTCCCGGGGCGTGCAGGTGGAGCCTCCGCCTTAACTGGGTGGGGGTCAAGGCCTCCTGGTTCCAGGGAGCTAGGCAGAGTGTACCCCAGAGTGTGATGCCGCCTGGACCCTGAGTCTGGCTGCAAGGAGTTCAGAGCAACAGTTGTGCCAGGCAAGCCTGGGGGAGTCCGGAACCTTAGTTTCTTGAAAACTAAACCTTTTCAATTTAGTTCTCCATCCTGTAGCACAAGTTGGCTTTATCTACTTCTCAGGTGGGGAAAATACCTGGCAACAGTGTTACTCTGTAGTCTAGTTATTTTAAGTTCTGGCGGGATTTCTCAGTCTTGCCACTATTGCTATTTTGTGCCAGATAATTCTGTTTGGAGGGTGGTGGTGATATCTTGGCTGTTCTGTGCACTGTTGCATGTTTACCAGCATCCCTGACCTCAACATACTAGATGCAAATAGCACCCTCTAGTTGTGACAGTTGTTTCTGAATATTGCCAGATGTTCTCCTTGTGGAGCAGAATCTATCTTACCTGAGAAACACTGCTTTCACATTTAGGATAATATCTGAAGTAAATTAGTTTAGATGTTGAAAGAAAAGATCGCATTCTAAGGGTCAGATCTGCTTCCTGTGAAGTTTAAAGCTCCTGCCTGGTTTCTCGGAAACAAAGGAGTTTTACTAGAGAACACGTGGATGAAAAGTATCACAAAGGAAAGTCAAGAACTATTGAAGCAGAATCTCAGAATAGGGACCTGGAATTCTGTGACAAGCAATGTAAGATGATTTCTCATGTAGGCAGTTTTTTCAGGCAAGCCTCTGCCACGAAGTCTCAACATCACAGTGAACATTTGCTTGGGAGCTTGATTAACTTTTCCTTATTTGAGAGGGGGCACTCAAGTACAGGACAGCCAGCCACAACCTTTCTTATATAATAAATTCTTGGAAGGCACATCGTAGGGCCAATGATGTGGGTTGGCAATAGAGTGCTTGTGTAGCATGTTGGAAGCTCTGGGTTTGAGCCCTAGCACTGGGGGAAAAAAATAAGGTACACCGTAGACAGTAAATATTCAGCAAATGGATGACAGACTTGAATTTCTGCTTTTTCTAGCAATTACAAGGCTTCCATGAGGGTTCCTGAGGGAGAAAAAACACTATGATAAATTGCCCTTTCCCATCCCTGAGGCTTTCTCTGTCTGAAACTTATTCCTAGCCTTGGAATTACCAATTATGGCTGTACCAAATTTATTGAATTTTAGAATGGAGTTTTCTACTTTTGCAAAAGAAAAATGAGAATTTTGATAGAATTGTGTTTAAATGTATGAATTGCTTTGAACAGTGTTGCTGTCTTAATAGTAAATCTTTGGATCCTAAACATGTCTTTCCATTTATTGGTATCTTTAATTTCTTTCAGAAGTGTTTCATTGTTTATGTTTCTTCTGTCCTTGGTTATGTTTACTCTTTGTCTTGGTTACTTTATTCTGATTGCTGAGGCAAAACACCTGATGCCCAAAATTAGGGAAGGAAAGCTTTATTTAGCTTATAGTTTTAGAAGAGCATTCATGGCGGCTGCAAGTGACAACTCACACCACCAACCCAGCACTAGACAACAAACCAATCACAAACACTAGACTCGGCCACCTCTATGACTGCATGAGGCTTTCGGGGGAAATTTAGACAAACCACAGCATTCCACCCCTGGCTCCCCAAAGATTCATGTACATCCTTTGTGCAAAAGATATTTAGTCCATCTCTAAGAGTTGCCAAAGTCCTAACAGTTTCAGCATTCCTCAAAAGTTCAAGTCCCTAGTCTCCTCCAACATCTAAGGCAAACTTAGCTATAACCCCTTGTACAAATGAAAACAAAATTAAATATTTCCAACATTCAATGGCACGAGGTAGACTTTACCATTCCAAAGGGACACAAAGGAATGGGACCAAAACAAGTCCAAAATCCAGCAGGGCAAACATTAAATCCTGGAGTTCCACATCCAGCATCTGAAGCAATCGTGAGCTCCAAAAGGCTTGAATGATTCCACCCCCATGGCAGTTTCAGGGATTTTAGCTCTCAAGTCTTCCCTCTTAGGCCTCCTCTGCTCAATCCTTGCAGCTTTCCTTACATGATCTATGCTCCTGGCTTTTGCAAACTTCTGGGTTCTGCCTTGCACCTTTGGCTTCCCACTCACAGCTTCACATGCTGCCTTCTCAGGAGCATACTGCTTGGCCTCTCAGGTCTTCTGAAATTGGAGTAGAAGCTGCCTTAACCTCAGAATGCATACGTTATCCATGTGCCTAAAACCAGTGCCACATGGATGCTAGCAAGGTCTGCTGCCAGCTGTAGCAGTAGCCAGGTTTTTCTCTCTTGGCTGTTGGAGTCGAGTGCTTGGATCACTGAGCACTCTGAACTTGATTGTGAGGAACAAATTTTTTATGTCACTGCCATTTTGGAAACTTGTGTGGCCTCAGCTGCCATTTTGGAGCATGGTGCTCTGTGGCTTTCTCCTCCAAGCAAAGTCTTTCACTTTTGCAGTTTTGAGGCTGCAAAGTATGGGGACCCACTGTCTCTTCTTGTGATGCTCACAGGCCATCGTTTTTATTTTTCTGTTCCTTCTCAGCAATTGAGATCTCAGCTCTATCTTTGCAGTCCACAGCTTTACTGGAGCTTCCTTTCTGGCCAAACTCACAACGTTTTAAATCACCCTGCTGGGCTCTTTGCTCTTGACTTGCAACATAAATCTGGCTAAGAGCCTCCAATAATAGCCATGCCACTGCCTCAGCATTCAACTGCCTTGAAATTTTTTCTGCCAGGTTAATCAGTCTGCCGCCCTTAATCTTAGTCTCAGGCAAAGACTCTGGACACAAGCAAAATGCTGACAAACTTTCTGCCAAGCCATAACACACATTGTCTGGAGTCCAACAACCAATGCAGTCCTTCCCAGCAGAAACCCCTGAGCCTGGTCTTTACTGGCAGGATTTATATCAGCCTTCCGATCCTCCCGAGCTCTGACAAGAATCTCTCATACAGAACAGAATTCCACCTCTTCTCCTTCAGGCGACATCTCTAAACCTTTCCAAACTCTTCCCATAAGCCATTTCTAAAAGCTTTTGAACCACATGGTCAGGTATAGTCACAGCAGAGACCCCACTCTGGGTACCAAATTCTGTCTTGGTTATTTTTCTCTCATTGCTGAGGCAAAATATCTGACGCCCAAAATTAGGGAAGGAAAGGTTTATTTAGCTTACAGTTTTTGGAGGTTTCAGTCCATACTCAGCTGGCTCCATAGCAGGGTGGCATGGCTGAGGGGCAACCATTCACAGTGGTGACAAGCAGCAAGAATGTTCATGGTGGCTGCAAGTGACAAGAGCAAAAAGGGCAAAAAGGGGGAAAGCATGCCTCCTTCCCTCACTTATATTGTATGCTGGCTACCTGCCCCTGGGTGGTTGCAGCACTCACACCACAAATTCCAATGCTAGACAACAAACCAATCACAAACACTAGACTCAGCCACCTCCATCACAGCATAAGGATTTGGGGGACATTTAAACAAACCACAACACTCTTGAATATTTGATTCTTTTTAAATGCTATTTTAAATGGTATTATTTTCATAATTTCCTTTTCACACTGTTCATTGTTAGTATATGGAAAAATGACTGACTTTTTTGTGTGTCAATTTTTTTTTTTTTTTTTTTTTGTGGCACCGGGGATCAAACTCACAGCCTCACGCCTGCCGGGGCAGGCACTTAAGCCACTGAGCCAAACTCCCGGCCCTGATTTTTTGAGGCAGGGTTGCACTATGTAGCTCAGGCTAGGCTTATGCTCGCGTTGTAGCCCAAGCGGGCCTCGAACTCACAACGCTCCACCTACCTCAGCCTCCCGAGTGCTGGGATTAAAGGCATGCACCACCATGCCCGGCTGTGTGTCAATTTTGTATTGCAATTTTGCTAAATTTATTAGTTGAAATGCCTTATTAGGTGAATCTGTAGAGTTTACTACACACAAAATTATACCATTTGTGAACTGAGATAACTTTACTTTTTCTTTTAAATTTGGATGCTTCTTATTTGTCTTAGCTAATTACTCTGGCCAGAACTTCCACTATTATACTGAGTGCAACTAGTGAAGTGGATATCTGTATTTTGTTCCTGATCTTAGAGGAAACACTTCCTTTGGCTTTCACCTGTTTTTATGCTAGTTGTGGCTTTTCTTTTTTCTTTATTTCTTTTTTTTATGAAAAAATAAAACAAAATTTCATAGCCAACTAATAAGAGAATAACAATAATTATTGCACTGTGTACTGATATCATCAAAGTAGTTATTTGGAGTACAAGGCATAAACCAAAATGTTTTATACAAAAAAGAAACAAACAGATAACATACTTTTCAATCAGTTAAGATAAGCTATGGCCTTTTCACATAAGGGTGTTTTTATGTTGAGGTAATTTCTTTCTATTCCTAATTCATTTGTTAGTTTTTTATTTGATGTGTTGAATTTTGTCAAAATACTTTTTTTGAGCAATTGAAATGCTCATATAGTTTTCACTTCATTCTATTGATGTGATATACTGTATATTGATTAGTTGCCATGTATTCTAGGAATAAATCCTTTTTGGTCATGATTTCTAATACCTTTAAGTGCTGTTGAATTCTATTTGCTAGTATTTTGTTAAGAATTTTTTAATATTCATGAAATATTGGTCTGCATTTTTCTGGTACCGTGGCTGTCTTTGTTATGAGGATACTATTCTGCCTTCATAAAAAAAAAATTGGAAGTATTTTCTCCAACTTTTGGGAAGAGTTCAAGAAGGATTGGTGTAATTTTTCTTTAAGTATTAGTTAGAATTCACTAATGAATTCATGTTTCTTGGATTTTTTGTTGAGTTAAGGTCTCAGTATGTTGCCCAGGCTGGCCTTGACTTTGTGATTCTCTTGCCTTGGCCTCATTGGTATTTGGGATTATTAACCACATGCCACCATGCCCAGTTTTGCTGGAAGTTTTTGATCATTCAATCTCCTTAATATTTCAGATTATCAATTCTTTTGTGATTCAGTCTCAATAGGTTTTGTGTTGGTACATATTTTCCCATTGCCTCTAGGTTATTTAATTTGTTAGTATATGGTTTTCTTTTATTATTTTAAAGAGAATAAAACAAAACAAAATAGAACAAAGCAAATCAGAGCAGAACAATGCAAGCAACACAGGACTTCAAAACAAAACAGGAAATCAACAGTGGCTAGCGTAATGTCTCTTGTTTTCTTTGAAATAGTTGTCCATACCCTCACACACAATAAAATCAAGCATAACAAAATAGTATAAAACCAATTAAAAGAATGAAAGTGTTATAGGACTTTAAAACCAGATAATAGGAAATGAACAATGGTTACTATAATGTCTTGTTTTCTTCAAAACAGTTGTCCATACTATCATGCATAATAAAATTGAATAAAACACAACAGAAAGAACCAATAAAAAAAAAGAATAAAAGCATTATAGGACTTCAAAACAAGATGATAGGAAATCAACAATGGCTACCATAATGTCTCATTTTCTTCAAAATAGCAGTCATACCATCACACATAATAAAATCAAACAAAACAAAACAAAATAAAGCCAATTAAATGAATGAAAGAATTATAGGACTTCAAAACATGATAATGGGAAACTAACCATGGTTACCATAATACATTCCATTATGTTCAAAATAGCTGCCCATACCATCAGACAGTAAAATCTAACAAAACAAGATAGAACAAAATTATGAAAACAATACAAGAGTTCAAGACAAGATAATAAGAAATTAACAGTGGTTACCACTTTCCCCTCCTAGGCATTTCCTCCCCTATCACTTTTATAATATCTATTGTGTTTTTTTGGATCCCACTAACTCCTTTTGTTTTTTATGCTAGGGTTCACTTGTATGAATTCAAACTATTTCGCCCATGAACATGATCTCCAGTTGCATTCATTTACCTACAAGAGCCTCGAGATTATTCTACATTATAGCTGGGTAGCTTTCCATTATATGAAAATACTGTATCTTTCTTATCCATTCTGTGGTTGGGCAAGTTACCCTTGCTTTTTTTCTAGTCTCCTGTTGCATGGAACAATTGTTTTCTCTCTTTTGATCTTCAGTCTATGAATTTCCTTTCAAGTTAAATGTGTTTCTAGTGTACAGTATATTGATGGATCTTGTTTCTTTATCCACTCTCCCTCTCTTTCTTTTTGTTGGTGAATTGAGGCCATCTACATTAGTGGTTACAACCAGCATACATTGGTTTGTCTCTGCCATGCTAACTTCACACTGTTGACCCTTCTCTTTTCCCCTTCATTTAATTACCTGTCCTATTTGGCAATCTTCCTCTTCTGCTGTTCCTAGAACCATGGTCATCTTTATCTCTCTTTGTTTTTTTATTTTTTATTTTTGTCGGAACCAGGGATCAAACTCACAACCTTGTGCCTGCCAAGCAGATGCTTAAGCCAGTGAGCCAAACTCCCAACCCTATTTGTTTCAAGGCAAGGTCACACTATGTAGTTCAGGCCAGCCTTGCTCATGTTGTAGCCCAAGCCAGCCTCGAACTCACAATGCTCCACCTACCTCAGCCTGCTGAGTGCTGGGATTAGAGGCATGCTCCACCACACCGGTCTTTATCTCTTTTTAGAATCTCCTATAGCACTCTCTGTAGGGTTGGTTTGGTGGTCATGAATTCCTTCAGTTCTTTGTCATGGAAGTATCTTATTTTTCCATCAATTTTGAAAGATACTTTTGCAGGGTACATCAATCTGGATTGGAAGTTGTTTTCTTTCAGGATTTGGAATCCTTCACTCCAAACTCTTCTTGACTTGATGGTTTATGTTGAGAAGTCTGCTGTGACTCTGATTGGTTTTCCTTTATAGATGATCTGTTTCTTTTCTGTAACAGCTTTTAATATTGTGTTCTTGTGCTGAATTGCTGCGATCTTTATTATATGTCTGGGTGTAGGTTTACTTTGGTTGTGACTAGTTGGAGTTCTATATGCCTCGCTTATCTGCACGCCAAATTATTTTCCCATGTTTGGGAAGTTTTCTGCTAATACTTCTGTAAATAGCCTTTTTCTTTCATTTGTGTTGACCCCTGCTTCTTCACTGATAAATTATTTTTCTTTGTATTGTCTTGCAGCTGTTGAATTGTTATTTCCTGGTTCCTTGTTTTAAAGAGATCTTTCCTTTTATGATTGCTAGCTGCAATCCTGTCTACAAGGTCGGAAAGTCTATCTTCAATCTCTTTCAAGCAATTTTTCCAGCTTTGGATTGACTTTTTAATTTCCTGGATATCTCTTTGAATCTGTTTCATGCATTGTAATTCCTTTCTATATTGTTCATTCAATGTTTCCATCATTTTCCTATGCTTTTCTTTTTTTATCTATGTCTTCTTTAGATATACTGAGCAATTCTTTCATTATGTTTGTGATTTTTTCTTTTACCTGAAACATTATTTCTGACTTGATTACTTTCACAGTCTCATGAAGTTGTTTCTTTACTTCAGTTGTTATCCTCTTGGAGATTCCAGGTGTGTGACTTCTATTTTCTTCCATGACTGTATCTTCCAGACTTGTTCTGTGTGGTCTAGAGGTCTGAGATTGCCTTTTGCTCCTTTGTCTTGACATTCTCCTGGGTTCCTCCCAACAAGCTGGTTGTGGGGCCCCAGGCACTTCCCACATTGGCTGCCCCCCCATGGTGTAGAGGAATGGGACAGACACCTGTGTTCCTCTGACTCTGGGTTTACTGGGAGGTAGCAGGGCATGGGGCAGGCTTCTCCAGACCTGTGCAGCTACACTGGGGCTTCCCTGATGGCCAGCAGTACATGGTGGTGGGGCTGCTTCTCTCAGCCTGTGTGTCTACAGTGCAGCTCCCATGATGGTGGGAGGCACACAGGGATGTGTTTGTCTGATTGTCCTTGTGGGTGATGGCTGTCTGAAAGAAGTGAGGGCCTCCAATCATGGCCTGCTGGTGAGGTACATGGGGCTTACCTGACTGCGTGTCCCTTCTCCTGCTGGCTGCCCACACAAAGCAAGCCTTTTGATGGTGACGGCTGGCAGGCAGAGGCAGATCTGCTGGTTCTCTCTGCCTGCACTGGCTGCCTGCAGGAAGCAGCCTTCTGGTGTCAGCAGCCAATTGGCAGAAGAGGATCTAGTATATCCTTTTCATAATACTATTATCTTTTTTTATTTCTGTAAAATTAGTAGTTAATCTCTTTCTTTTCTGATTTTAGTGATTTTTACCTTGCTATTTATTTTTTTTCTATTTAGTTTATATGGTATATGACTAGAGAAACATAAAATATAAGTGATATATGAAGGTTTTACAGGGTTGGCTTACCATGGTTATCTGCAGAGGTAGGGTGCAAGCATTCAAAAAAAGGCCATCTGTGTGCTGGAGAGCTGGAGGACCCAGTGAAAAGCCTAGGACTTGAATTTGCTATAAAGTCCTGTGTGAGTCCATATCAGAAACTGAAGGGTGTGCATTGGAAGGCAGAAGAATCTGTGTTGGATGTGTGGAGATAGATGTCCACAGGTGATAGTAAAGATTGCAGCTCCTCCAAAGAAACAAAAAGCAAGATTTTCTTCTCTTTTCCCTTTTTATTCCATCCAGGCAACAAACCTATTGGTTGGTGCTACCCATATCCAAGGTGGGTCCTCCTCTTTGGTAAGTCAGTCATCCAGACACACCCAGAACTGTGCTAAACTGATGAGCTAAGTGTTTCTTATTCAAGTTAACACCATAATTAACTATCACATATGATTTGGATAAGTATTCACCAGTGGCTCATGTGTAAAAGTCTAGGTTCCTAATCTGTGGCACTATTGGGAGGTGATGGAAAAGAGGTGAGGCCTAGTTGGAAGTCTTCTGGTCACTGGAGCTGTGCCCTTGTGCACATTCTTTGAATGTCTATTTAGTCTGAATTTACAAAGTCATTCTGGATGCAGTCCATAGGATTCTGGGCCTTGACCATTAGTCTCCCCTTCTGATATCCATTTCCACCTTTGTAGCAGTCTTTGTTTGAGAAGAGATGATGCAGAAGATTATATTGGACTCTTCTTTGATCTTGGAAGCTCTTAAAAGCTGCTGCTGACTCCTAGCTTTATCTTTCCTCCATCTAGACATGGCTGTTTTTTTTTAAGAGTAAATCCAAAATGACTACCATAATACATCTTGTTATCTTTGAAATAGCTGCCCATGCCATTGGGTATAATAAAATCAAACAAAACAAAACAGAATAAAACCCAAACCAACAAAACAGTGAAAATGATACAGGACTTCAAAACAGGATGATAGGGAATTAATAATGGCTACCACTTTCAGAAGATCTTCTGTAGATGCTACATTGTGTATTATTATCCTCTGAATAGATGATCAGACTACTGGTTGTAGACCTGCAAAGTCGGTGAAACACTAAACACTACAAACATTAAATTGGATTTTACCTCAATAGCTATCATTGCAGCCTGTGTTTCTCTGGACCAGCTGGTTGCTTACTGCAGAGGGGAGAGGGGGTTGGTTTTTCTTGTTTCCCAGCCTGTGTGCTAGAAGGGGCTGGCATCTGGCTGTCCCCCCAGTGGCCCATGGATGGCGCCGATTCACAGGGAGGGCTTGCTTCTTGGTGACTTCTTGTTTGCTTCCACAGTCTGTGAATGGTGCTCTAGGCATGGCTGCTTGCTCTAGCCTGGAAGTTTTGCAGGTCATCTCCCTGTAGGGGCTTTGCTTCTCAGGAAGCTGGAGTCCACAGAGAAATTGGAAGTGGCTTGTACAAAGGTCTGGAACAGGACTTAGGGCAGCATCAGTAGCTTTCAGGCAGGAGGGAAATGCTAAACTTAAAAGAAGCTGCCTTGCCATCTGATTGGAATAACACACAGTCTTAAGCTCTTTTTCCAGGCATGATACTTGGTGGGAGAGAAATAAAATGTTTTATTTCCATCAATGTTTCCAACCTCTTATCTGTTAACTTCATTATCCTGAAATGACTGGGAATATATGCTCCAGCCAAGCAAAGGCATGGAGGTGTAAAACATTTGTTGCACCTATTGAAGTGGTTTTGGTACACATGCATCTCTGCAGATGGCTTTTGAGTTGAGAACATTCTATGCATTGGTGACTGGGAGAATCCTCCTCTAGGTGGTACGTGCTCAACTCACTGAGGGACAGGAAATACCTATGATTCATGCTCAGAGAAATGATCCTTCTCAAGACAGGGTAGAGTTTGGTGGGAAAACTTTCTGCCTTTTCTGACTCTCAACCACATTCTGAGTCATGTTCCATAGCTTATCAGAGTTCATCACTGTTAAGTGATGGAAAAAAGGTGAGACCTAGTGGGAAGTCTTCTGGTCACTGGGGCTGTATCCTTGTGCACATTCTCTGAATGTCTGTTTAGTCTCAATTTACAAGGCCATTTTTGGTGAAGCCCACATTTTATTTCTCCCCCACCAAGCATCATACCTGCCAAAAGAGCTTAAGAGTGTGTGCTATTCCAATCAGTTGTCCATAGCACTGACCTGCTAATTATCATACACTGTCTCTTCTTTCCCTCCTAACTTGCGTCACATCTCTATCCTCTCACAATGCTTCTTCTCAAACCATTTACACCCACAGCTTAGTCTCAGAGTGTGCTTTTGGAAACTTATGTACTAGGATTTTTACATTCATCATTTAGGTTGTTTTTCATACAGCCATGAAGTATACATTAAATTCTTAAATTAAATTCAGGGAAGAGGATGCTGAGGTTAGGAGAGTTTAATCAGGTCTGTAAAAGTCAGAAAGAAAATAATCCTGGGAGTTTCATGTGAGAGGGAGAGATCACTTGGCAAGACAGAAAACCACAGCACAGGGAGGGGCCAGGGATGACCTCCCTTTAAACCTCACCTGTTAATGGTCTGGCTCTGTTTTAATACTGCCACACTGGGAACCAAGCTTCCAACACATGAACTCTTGGGGGTACCAACCACATCCAAACCATAGCATTCTGCCCTACCCCCTATTAGTCCACGCATATTGCAGAAAGCTCATACTGCCAAATTCTTGGGTCATTCCAGTGTCATGTAAAAGTTCAAGTCCAAAGTCTCATCCGAGGCTGAAGGCAAACTTTCCAGCTATGAGCCTAAAGAGTATAAAATAAGTTATATACTTCCAAGATATAATGATGAGACAGGCATGGAGTAAGCATTCTTATTTGAAAAGGGAAAAGAGGGGAGCAGAAAAGAGTAATTGGCTCAAAGCAAGACCAAAATCTAGCAGTGCAGATATTAAATCCTAAAGCTCTAGGTAGTGCATCCTGTGCACACTGTAACAGGGGGAGGCCTAAAGGCCTTGGGAAGCTCTACCTCTTCAACTTTGAGAGTCACAGGCTGCATAGTTACTTGACTGAGCTGGCTTCATGTACTGCCTCCAACTTTTCCAGGTAGTCATACCACACTTCAGGTTGCTCTTTTTGGAGTCCTGATTTTGGCTCCATTCTCATGGCTCCATAAGGCATCAACGTTTTGGGGCTTTATGTGGTGCTCCACCCCTGCAGAAAACTTCTGTCTGGCCTCCCAGGATTTCCTTTTAAGTCTTGGTGCAAGCTGCTACGACCTCATAATTCTTGCATTCTGTGTTCCTGCAAAACCAGCACGACATGGACTACAAGGTCTTCCCTTGACACAGACTGGGCTGGATCCCACATGAACCACAGCTTCAGCTATGGATCACTTGACTGGAAAGCAGAGAGTCAGAGCTCATGGAGGGACCAGCAATGACTTCCTATTTGGCGCCATCTCTCCAAGATCCTACCACCTCTTAATATCAGCACACTGGGGAACAAAATTCTAACCCATGACCCTTTGTGGAATAATCTACAACTAAAGAATAGCACTGTAAGTTTCAATATATAATGCATATAAAATTATTATTATTTTTGTTTTTTCTGGTACTGGGAATCAAACTCATGATCTCATGCTTGCCAGGCAGGCACTGTGCCACTGAGCTATATCCCTGATCCTTATGCATATAATATTATTAATAGAATGTTATATTCTTTTTTGGTACTAAGTCTATAAAAGTCAGCAGCTTCATATGACATTATATAGTAAATATCAACCTAGAGCAGTCACATTTTAAGTATTCCATACCCAGTGTTTACTATATTAGAAAGTATAAGACTAGGTTTTCCTGGGAAAAGAAAGGAGTCCTAAAGAGACTTGCAAATAGACCAGAGACAGGACAGGCAGTGATCAAAAGACCATGGAGGTTGTTTTAAGAGTTTATTTGGTAACAATTCAAGGTGGGAAGCAATAAGACTTGTGTGCAGAAACTTACTGCCGTAAGTGCTGTCATGAGTAACAGGTTTAGGCAGATGGCTTTGGGGTCCAGAACACTTGTTCTCACTTCTGATAAACTGAGTTTGAATCACACTCCTACATGGATCAGCCATGTGACATGAAGGCTGTCCCTTTATCTTCTGGGATTTGGTTTATTTATCTGGGAAATCAGGATGTTAATTATGTCTGCCTCATAGAGTTATTTGGGGATTCAGTAAATTAAACCCAGAAGGCATTTAAAATGATTTTTGTTGGTTAGTGAATATTGGCCAAGGAGTGTTCTGCTGTGAATTATTCTTGAACCTGCAATACCTGGAGAGGGCATGGAAATGGCTATTACGAAGGGTTGTATGGATTGTGGACATACTGGGTTCTGTTCATGAACGCTCCAAATCTTTTACCTCCTACTGTTGCATGAAAAATTGATGCAACAGTAGCCAGGAACTCAAGAAATGAAATTTTATTGGTGCTAATGGGTCCCAGAAAAGTAATCTCCAAAGTCTGAGGTACTGATTACAGAGAGCTGGTCTTTTTTTACATGGTGGCAAACAGAAGTTACAACAAACGAGATAAGCTTTAGCTGAAGGCTATTTTGCAATTCGTGTCTTATGGTGAGCATAGTTGTATGTAGCAAAGGCGTTTTTAGCACGTTCACAGAAGTTTCAGTTTGTTGACAAATCGTATGATTTAGCTGAGTTCCATGGCAGAGAACAGAATGACTGAAGCTTTATTGAACAAAATGGCTGCAGTTAGGTCAGGATTTTTGCTTCATTCTCATCTCTTGATCTTTCTCAGTGACTTTGAGGGATATCAGCATTTTAGTCTATCAGGGACTGTTGAGTGTAGGCAGGGCCTAAGTACATCAAACTCTGATAACCTGGGGGTGGGGTGTATTTTTCTGGAGAACTGTCTCAATTAACCTCTAAATTAAACTATGTGCACAGGGGATTATACAGCAACCCACAAGAATGAAAAATTTAATAGTAATGATCAGGGAAGTAAGTATGGAGGCCATTAAGCCCTTTTATCTGGCAAACCATTGTTTCAGTAAACCTGTAAAAGGGTCATTAACTCCAGCATTTTAGGCTAGTACTTTTGACAGGGTTGTTAGGCCTTGGTAAATTGTGCCATCACGGGCAGTGTTGTTTGGGATAAAAATACAGCATTGGGTTCCTACCATAACACAGATACCACCTTTTTCTGCTAGAATTATATCTAGAGTGAGTCTATTTTATCCAGGTCATCTGGCTGGCAGGCCTGAGTTGTTCAGCTATTCCCTTAATAGAATCCTGAATATAATTTATAAATCTTTGTTGATCATGGTAAACATAGTTTATCTTATCTATATTTTTGTTGATAGTGACCCACCAGGACAGTGAACTTTTCAGTCCTGTAGCTACTTGCTTTTGAGCTTTAAATTCACTGGGGACCCCTCGTGGGACCTCAGTTGCGTCCATATAGATAGTAGGGCCAAAGGAACCTGTAGGCTGATTTACTGAGTGGCAAATATGGGAAGGATCAGGAGGAGAGATTGACCTTTGAGCAACTGAAAAGGGAATGGACTAGGGCACAGGTTTCAGTCCAGTCATCGGGAAAGGTCAGGTACAGAGATTTGTTACATAACCACCAGACATCTCCATGTGGAGTAGTGAGATCCATGGGCTGGATTAGGGCTAAGTCAGTGAGGTTTCTAGAGAACATGCTTCCTGGAGTGTCACCCACATTTGGGACAATGTTTTGTTGCTCTGATGCATGTGTTGAACTGCTGGTTTGGATTGGGTGGCCTGACTGAGAGAGGAAGCTGACAGTGGTAGGGGGAACCCAGAAAGAGCAGGGTTAGTGTTTGAAAGGCCTGGTTTAGGACCCCAGGTTCAGGATTGGATGACAAGGTAATAAGGCAAGTCATCTCTTTAGGGTTAGGTGTTTCCCTATTGCTTCTGGGAATAGCTGAGGGTAACCAATCCCAAGACTGACAATAAGTATAGAAGTAAAAACATGCATTTTTCTAGTTTTCCCAGTTGGTGGTGCAATAGCCTTGAGTCCTATAGCAAAAAATGCATGTTTTTTGGAGTCCTAGGAAGAAGCGGGGCAGCCAGTAAAGCATTCCAAGGTTGGTGTCCTCAGGCTTTGGCTGTGTGTGGACCTGTCGGCTTCTGGGTGTGACAGTAACACAGCTTGGAGTTATCTGGCAATGGAGGATGGTCTTCAAGAGTTGTCTGTATCAGGTGATACCTCCCAATCCTCACTTACAGCAGAGTGACCTCTTTCTTGATGAGGGTGTGATGTATCCAAGGTTGGATTTCTCTAATTTTGACAGCCATGGGGGTGAATACAGTGGGTCCAGGTAAGCATCGAACATGAAGAAGGGACATGGGGGTTCAGTCCATGGGGTTTTGGTTTCATGATAGAACTTGGCCAGGGTTGTCTTCAAACTCTAGTGTATCCATTTTACCTTTCTAGAGCTCTGAGGCCATTATACAGTAGGCAGGTTTCATTTTATATGGAATAATTTAGCAAGATGTTGAATTATTTCTGTTATGAAGGCTGGGCCATTGTCACTTCCTACAGACAGAGGAAGTCCATATCTGGGAATAATTTTTTGGAGTAATGTTCCACTGACCTTGAAGGATATTTCTGTTTGGCGGGGGTGGCGGGGAGCTTTTATATAACCAGAGAAAGTGTAGGCTAGGACCAGAAGATATCTGCAAGCTTTGTTGGGTTTGATTTCTATGAAGTCTACTTGTATATTTTTAAAAGGTGATGTTCTAGTCAGTTGAATCCCTGGAGGGGGTTTAGGCTTCTGAATCAGATTATTCTGAGCACAGGTTTGGCATTGTTGGAAGAGAGTGGAGCAGATGCCGACCAGGTGTGGGATGTAATTATAGTGGCCTGGCAGCTCTTTCATGGTTGTTTTTTCTCCATGGGTTAGATTGTGGTTTTTTAAATATTCATTTTATTTAAAAGACAAAAAAAAAAAAAAAAAAACAGAAAAGAAAAACAAAAAGCAAAAGAGACCAACAAACAACAACAACAAACCCAAAACAACAGCAATATAGGGTTTCAAAACAAGATGATAGGAATTTAACAATAGTTGTTATATTAGATTGTGGTGTTTTTCAACCCAGGCATGAGCCTTTTTTTTGGATGATAGTTTGTTCATCTGGGAGTTTCCATCAGGGCCTGTGTCCCTTAGTAGCTTGCTCTTGTTTTGCCCAGTCATTTTATTTCTTTGTATATGCAAGGAATTGATTTTTAATTACCATCATGGTGTCAGAAGGAAGGTTCATTAGAAGTTTTATTTTCACTTGTATAGTGTTTTTGTCCCAGTATGTTCTTTCAGCAGCTGTTTTTTAAATTTTTATTTCATTTATTTATTTAAGGGAAAAATGATACAGAAAAGAAAGAGAAAAAGCAAAAGAGACAAACAACAACAAGAAGTCCAATACAATAACATTATAGGTTTACAAAACAAGATGATAGGAATTTGATAATGGTTGCATTATTACATATCATTACCTTCACAAAGTTTGTTTAGATTAACAGATATGGACATGTCAAATTGATCTAATCATATGAGTATTAACTGTTCTTTTTCAATAACTAGTACATTTAGTAGTATAGTCATTTTAGCTATCTTATGTATACATATATACATATTTATGTCCTTTTCCTTTTCCCCTCCTTCTTTCTTCCTTTCCCCTATCCCAATTACTTTTGCTCTTTGAGCAGTTTCTTACCCTTACACAGTATTTATCATAGATTTTGGATCAGCAGCTGCTTTTGTAATTTTATCTGCTTTAATGTTTTCTAAGGAGATGAGACTTTTGACGTTTTGATGTCCCTGGCAGTGGATGATTGCCACTTTGGTGGGCTTCCAGACAGCAGCCAGGAACAGCAGAATGTCTTATTTGTTTTTAATGATTTTTCTTTCTGTTGTGAGTAAACTTTTTTCTCTCTATATCATGCTGTGTACATGAACTGTGGCAAAGGCATACCTAGGGTCCATGTAGATGTTGACCTTTTGGTTTTCAGACCAGTTGAAGGTCTGTACAAGGGCCCATAGTTCAACTCGCTGTGCAGGCCATACCTGCAGGAGAGCTTTGACCAAAATAACTTCATCCAAGGTGACCACAGCATATTTGGCCTGTTGGACTCCATTCCCTTTTTTTTTTTTTGTTTTTTTTGTGGTACCAGGGGTTGAACTTACAACCTTGCACCTGCTAGACAGGCGCTTAAGCCACTGAGCCAAACTCCTGGCCCCTTTTTTTGTCTTTTTGAAACAGGGTCTCACTATGCAGTTCAGGCTGGCCTTGAACTCACTTTGTAGACCAGGCTGGTCTCAAATTTGCAGTGATCCTCTTGCCTCAACCTCCTGAGTGCTGGGATTATAGGCGTGTGCTACCACGCCCAGCTATGAACTCCATTCCTAACAGGGCTACTTCCATCCATAAACAGAGTGTACTCAGCATCTGTCAGGGGTTCCAGTTTTACATCTGGTTGGCTTGAGAACAGCTCATCAGTTAATGCCAGGCAATCATGGTTTAGAGGGTCCAGCTTGGTGACAGGATTGAGTGGTTTTACCACCACAAGAGTCAGGTGAAGATTTTCACATAAGGGTGCTTGGTACTTGGTGACCCAGCTGTTGAACCAGCGATGTCCACAGTAATTCAGGAGGTCCAGTATAGCATGTGGCACCTGGACAGTTAGGTCTTGGCCCAAGGTGTGCTTGTCAACTTCCTTGATCAGAAGGACTGCGGGGGATTTACTCAGTAGCTCAAGCGCTTGCCTGGTAAGCACAAGGTCATGAGTTTGATCCCGGTACCCAAAACAAACAAACAAACAAAACAAAAAAAGGACAGTGGTTGTGAGAGCACGGAAGCAAGGGGCTGGCCATCTCTTAGTGACTGAATGCAGGTGTTTAAACAAGTAGGCCACTGGGTGCTCCCAGGAGTCAACAGTTTGAAGCCACATGCCATCATTTATCAACAATCGAGTTGAATGGGAAAGTTACTTCTGGAATTCCCAAGGCTGAGGCTGTAGAGAGGGCATTTTAAATGTCATTGATGGCTTTTTCTTGTTGAAAAAGTTAAAAGTGTTAGAGTCTTTTTCAGACAAGGCATTGTGTAGGGACCTTGCTTTTTCTGTGAACCCAGAGATCCAGATCCTGCAGAAGCCAGTGGCTCCAAGGAATTTGTGGAGTTTCTTTCTTGTGGTTGGTGCCAGGGTGGAACAAATCACCTCTTTTCTTTCCAGTGCAAGGGCACAGTGTTCATGATTTAAGTCAAATCCCTGATACTGGCCTTTCTGTTTGTAAGTTTGTGTCTTTTTTATGATATAGCCAGTATCTGTGAGATGTTGCACCAAAGCTTTTGTGTATTTGCAGCAGGCAACTTAGCTGTCAATAACGAGAAGATCATCAACTGTTGGACAGTGGGCTGTACAGAGTTAAGTTGCTAAACACAGGGACCTGTGGCTGTGCTGGAAAAGAGCCTATATATCGTACTCTGAAGTCAAGATAACCAAAGCCAAGGCAACCACAGACATGGGCTGCTGATACTCCCTATTCCACAGTAATAAAACTGCTAACCCTAGAGGTAAGACCATTTGCTTACTTGGCAAAATTCACTACTTGGAGGAGTCTTTGAAGTAACACCCAATGTCCTCAATTTCTGGGCTTACCTCAATATCCTCTTCATTTGTTTGAAAACCAAACAAATGGGAGCTGCCCAGAGTTCTTTGTATCAACCCCCAAGGAATCTCAAATTTCATTAAAAGGTTTTGATCCTCTTGGAGCTCTAAAATCATACCACTTGTTTCTTATTTAAGCCATTTGTCATCTACTCATTTAGGAGGTTGCCAGCCTGATCAGTCTATGAAAATCAACATATTGGACAAGGGTGCAGTGATATTTTGTGCTGGGGAAGCCAGTGAGGCCAGTTGTGAGGGCTTCTCTGAGGTTAGGCATGGTTTTGAATACCTGGGGAAGCTGAGTCCAGGTCAGTTGACTTTTGAGTCCAGAACCAAGGTCTTTCCATTTAATGGCAAAGAAGGACTGGCTAACAGGAGCCAACTGAAGGCAGAAGAAGGCATCCATTAGGTCCAGGAAGGTGTACCAGCAGGCCATGGGTGGTAGAAGATTGAGAAGGTTTGGGACTGCAGGATGGAGGGCAACCATGATGGCATCGACAGCTTGGAGATCCTGAACTGGGCAACATTCCCAACTTTGTTACTTTATAAGCAGAAGAGAGATATTCCAGGGTGATTGACTATTTATGAATATTCTGTAGTTCTGAAGTCTCTGAATGTGTGGTTGAATTTCTAGTTGAGCCTCTTGTGGTATGGGATTCTATTTGATGCAGGTGGGGGTTTCCCTGTGGTGGAGTTTCTCAATCAGTGGTGGGTGGTTGACACTCAGTCCAGGAAGAGAGGCTTCAGCCCAAACTCAGGGAAAGAGAGTCTTGAGAATTTTTGGGTTGTTTTCACCTGTGTGTATTCATCAGGTGCCATTTTTCGTCTTGGGGAGGCCATGACAGTAAGCAGAAAATGTGGTTGTGGAGCTGAAAAGGACAGAGAAGTAGACTGTTCTGGAGAGAAGGTGATGGTGGCTTTTACCTTAGGTAGGATGTCTCTCCCCAGGAGTGGAATTGGGCACTCCAGCAAGTAGGAGAACACATGTGTGATTTGATGTCTTCTCAGGCTGCAAGTTTGTGCCTGGCAGAAGGGGTGCCCTGGTGATGGCAACCTTTTTTCTGACAGAGTAGCAATAGGTTGGGTCACTACAGGGTGTTCTGTTGCACTATCTACCAGGAAAGTCATAGGTTGGCCCCTAATATAGATGTGGACCCTGAGCTCCCAGTGACCCAGCTGAAAAAGGGAGCCTGGTCTGGCCTAGTCTGAGCCCACCAGATCAGTGAGAGGGTTGGCATCTGATTCAGGCTGAAGCTTTTGAGAATCCTTATCTTTTAGTCTGAGTGGGCATTTATTTTTCCAGAGGCCATAGCCTTTACATCTTGTACGTTGGTCGTTGGCCAAAGTATATGGTCATCTACCAGACTTGATTTTCTTGCAGATACCAGGTGTGCTTCTTGTGAAATGAAGGCTGCATCTACCTCTGTAGATTTTCTGTGGCCTCAGGATCAAAAGAAGTGTAGACCTTGTAGGTTTCACAGAGTTTCTCATAAAAGCCTGAAGAGCTTTAATTAGGCTTCTGGGTAACAGTAGTAACTTTTGACATATTCATGGCCTCCCCCTTTTGATGCTTTTGAGAAGGGCTTGCTGGTATCTGTGGATTGCTTCATCTTCTGCTGCGATGTTGTAACTTGGTGGGGTGACTTTTGGGAGAGGCCATCAGGGCTGATAGTCCATGGAAGGGCCTCTCCCTGTAGCCAGTTTTTTTTTTTTTTGCCTCAGTCAAAATGTGGTGATATTTCTCATTGTTGAACAGTCAGAAGGAGTTGCTAACAGTTATCCCAAGTGGGTGCTAGATGGTGCCATCCGACCAGGATAGGTGTGTAAAGGTAGCTGCAGAGCAGAATGCTCTGGGGGGAGGGCCTCTGTGGCCCAATGCAGGCAATGACTGATTGGACTCTTTAGAGTTAGGGGTGGAGAGGTATACTGGTGTGGTATCAGATGAACTGGTGGTAGTGGTGGTGGGGCTGGGAACTGATGAGTCAGGAATAACAGAAGGACAGGTGGCTGGAAATGGTTCAACTGGCTGGGCTTCAGATATTAGGAGTAGCTTGGAGGGGTTTTCAGGGAGGATGGTTTTTTTTTTTCTTGTCGGGTCCTGAGGAGAACTAGAGTCCCTCTTTGTTACCAGGGACATAAGACTTCATCAGAGTGGTAGTGTATGGTATGAGGGCTGATGAACAGGTGCTAGATGAGTCAGGAGTGGGAGGAAGAGAGCTGGCTGGTGGAAGTGTAGGTGCTGGCAGCAACTGCAGTGGCCTAATAAGGGGTGATCAATCTGCCACAGAGGAATCCTCAGAATGGATGAGTTTCTGTGACAGAGTCTGTTCAGGTGCAGAACTGGTTTGGTTTCATTTTAACTCCATAATCACCAGAAAAACCTTTAAAAAATTCTTTAGGATACATTCCAGAATTGTAAGCTTAGACTAGTTAGATCTCAGTTTGATTCCCTACATGAATGTGGTGTTCCCTTGTCCAGACACTCAAGAGACAGGCAAAGGTAGGGTGCCCTCTTTGATAGAGGACCAGTCAGATGCTTGTCTGTCTGCTCCCCTCTTGGGGATGAAGGTCTGTCTTAGCAATAAGTGCACCTGTATCCCCAAGTCAGGTCAGTGATCCCTATTACAGAAGTATGAGTCACCTTTGAGTCATATGGCAGACCACAGAACTGCAGGACAAGCCCACTTGAACTCCATAGCTAAAGCTGTGGAGCCATACAAATGACCATCTGAAGCAGTTGGATTCTCCAGGGATGTCATATAGTCACTCACACATTCATTCAGAGGTTAAAACATTTCCACCCTCCACCCAGTAAACAGAAACTGACTAGGAAGTGATCACACTTGGGGTGGATTGATTACCAGGAAAACAGAAAAACCCAGGATGGCTTTACAATGCTTCAGAAGTCTGGATGGTTTCATTTCATTCTCTTTTAGAGGATGGAGGGGTGTGTGTCCCAGTCCATGTCCTGGAGGCTGTGGAGGGGACCTCAGAAGTGAGTCAGAATGGTGCACCTCCTGTCCAAGTGCTCCTGGGATGCAGAGTGGGGGAGACCCATCTTCATGACCCATGGCATGGGTCACGCAGAGTTGTAGCTGTCTTTTCTTGTTTCCTGGCGCAATGCATCAGAAATCATTGTGAGAAAAATTGAGTCAACAGTAACCAAAAGCTCAAAAGAAGAAAGGAAATTTTATTGATGTTAGTGGACTCCAGAGGAATAATCTCCGAAATCTGAGGTGCTGATTGCAGAGAGGTTGTCTTTTTTTATGGAGTGACAAACAGATGTTGCAAAAAAGACATAAGCTTTAGCTGAAGGTTATGGTACAATGGGTATCTTGTGGTGAGCATAGTTGTATGTAGCAAAGTTGTTTTTAGCAAATTCAAAAAAGTTTCAATTTGATGACATCACAAAATTTAACTGAGTTCAGTGACAGAGAACAGAATGACCACAACTTTATTGAACAAAATGGCTGCAGTTAGGTCAGGATTTCTGCTTCACTATTAGGATTCCTTCCTAAAGGAGAGCTGAACTGACAGAAAATTGACCCATTACTTGCAGAGAACTGGGGGGTAGCTTCACAGCCCACTAGTTTAGAGTGAAAATAGGAAATATGTTCTCAGGAGAACAGTCTGTGTTGAGTATGTTTTTCGTAGAAGCAATACATTCTGTTTATAGAGATTGAAGACACCTGGGATATCTTGCAGACATTTGATATTATTCTAGAATTTTGATTTATTTAACAGGTATCTGTTAAGCTCCTATTTTGACACTGGTTCTTTTTGAGGAGATGGAAGCAAGCAGATAGAAGATTATTTGCTCTGAAGCATTTACATTCTAGTGAGAGAAGAGCTAACAGGATTGCAAGTAAATGGAGTAATCACATATTGATAAATTACCAAGAAGAAAATGAATGTTGTGCTCAGGTTGAAAGTAATGGGGGAGAGGACAACTAATTTGCCTCCCAGGGGACTGTGCGACCAGTGTGGACTCCTGGAAGAGAATGAGAATGGGCCCCTGAGGACCAACCCCACTGGGCCTGAGCCGCTCCGACCACAGGACAACTAATGTGCCTCCTGGGGGACTGTGCGACCAGTGAGGACTCCTGGAAGAGAATGAGAATGGGCCCCTCAAGGACCCACCCCGCTGGGCCTGAGTGGCACTGGGACGGGCTTAGAACTTAGAATCAAGGACAACCCCCCCCCAACCCATAAACAACCTGCTGGTTCTGAGGTCTGACTAAATTGATAGCAACTAAGGAACATTAAGCAACTAAATGCTAGCATTGTTTCGTTGATTTTGCAGGCCTGGGGCCGGCAACCTGAGCATCTCTTTGGAAGATGACAGTAGGCAATGTAGCAAATATGGGGGTTTCTTTTCTGTCTTGTCTTCGAGGCCCGGTATGGTTCTCATTGTTTTGCTTTACCCTGATTTTTTTTTTTTTTTTTGCTTTACTTTATATTCTGTTTTTCTTGGTTTTATTCTGTTTTGTTTTTGGTTCAATTCTACTATACCTGTTGGAATGGCCAGCTATTCTGAAGATAACAAGATGTACTATAGTAACTATTGTTTTCATAGTATCTTTCTTTGAAGTTCTGTACCAGTTCTGCTGCTTTGTTTTGATTGACTTTGTTCTGTTATGTTCTGTTGGATTTTACTATCTTAAAAAAAAAAGAAAGTATTGGGGGAGTAATCAGGGAAGTAATTAGCAAAGACAGGGAAGGCCTCTCTGAGGAGGTGATAGTTTAAGCTGAGACATGAAGAACTAGGAATCTGTAAATTTGACACAAAGAACACTAAAAGCTGTTATAGAAAAACGTCAAATAACCTATGAAGGAAAGCCTATTAGAATAGCAGTGGATTTCTTAACACAAACATGAAAGGCCAGGAGAGTTGGAGCAATGTTTTTCAACCCCTAAAGGAAAACAGTTATCACTCCAGATTACTATGTCCTTTGAAACTATCTTTTCAAAATTAACGGAGAAATAAAGACTATGGCAAAGCAAATCTAAAGAAATTCATGATCACTGTATAGCATTGCAGAAAGTACTAAAAAATCATATACAGAGACAGCAAGGGCAACATCACCAAAGAGTCCAAAGGAAGGAATACTTCTAACTGGGGTAATAGTTAAAAGGAAAAAAAGGAATCAGCACTGGAAAAATAATGCTACAATAGGATTCAGTATATAGCTTTCAGTAATAACACTCAATGTCCATTCAAAAGGCACAGATTGGTATATTGGTCAAAACCAAAAGAATGATATATTTCTTTTTTTAAAATAAGTAAACCACTTTTAAAAAATTTTATTGGTAGTTTAG
The DNA here is from genome assembly GCA_004363535.1 of Dasyprocta punctata. Lineage (NCBI taxonomy): Eukaryota > Metazoa > Chordata > Mammalia > Rodentia > Dasyproctidae > Dasyprocta > Dasyprocta punctata. Next base: position 76,257 of record RJWM01006050.1, read on the forward strand.
ACAAAGATAATGATAATATTCATTGTAGGGAATTTGTATGGTATATCTTGCTTCTTCTTTTTTTTCCATTCCCCTCCCCACCCTTCAACCTCTCTTCCCTTCTTTATTTACAAAAAATTTGTTTCTATTTTTCCTTCTACTCTCTTTTCCCTTGTCTCTTCATTTCTCCCCGCTTCCCTTCCCTTGTTTTCCTTCTCATTTGAACATTTTCTTTCCAATTCTCAATATCGATTATACATTTTGGTACTTACTTAAACTTCCAGTTTCTCACACCAAGGAAACCATGCAATATTTGAACATGTATGTCAGATTGATTTCACTTAAGAGTATAGTCTACAGGTGTATCCATTTAGCAAGAATTATCTAAAGTTTATCATTCTTTATGGCAGAGTAGTACTTCATTGTAAAAAGTCCCACATCTTTTTTATTTATTCATTTGTTGATGGGCATTTAGGCTATTTCCAATATATAGCTATTACAAATTTTGCTACTATAAACATGGGCATGCATATACCATTACTGTGACATAGCACTGGTATGATACTTTCAGTTCTTTTGGGAAGATACCATGAAGCTGGATTTAATGGAACCTCTAGTTTCAGTTTTTTGTGGAATCTCTACACTGATTTCCACATTGGAGGAGTCTACACTCCCATCAACAGTAAAGCAGGGTTCCATTGTCCCCATAGCCCTGCCAGGATTTGTTATTGGTCGATTTCTTCATGGTAGCCATTCTTTCTGGAGTGAGACAGAATCTCAGTATTATTATTTTTCATTTATTTTTATTTTTTATTTTTATTTTTTTATTTAAGAGAAAAAAGACACAGATAAGAAAGACAAAAAGCAAAAGAGACAAACAAATGACAACAGCAAATCTACAACAGTAACATTATAGGTTTACAAAACAAGATGATAGGAACTTGACAATGGTTGCAATATTGTGTATCATTACCTGCAATGTAGTTATTTACATTAATAGTTATAGACATGTAATATTGATCTAATCATATGAGTATTAACCAATCTTACTCAATAACTAATACATTCATCAGTCTAGTCATTTTAGTTATCTTACATATACATATATACAGATTTATGTCTTTTTCCTTTTCCCTTCCTTCTTTCCTCCTTTGCCCTTTCCCAATTACTTTTGCTCTTTGAGCAGTTTTTTACCCTTACGTAGTATTTATTGTAGATTTTGGATCATATATACTGTTTCAGTTTCTTACACTAGGGAGACAATATGGTATTTACACATATGGGTTTGATTTATCTCACTTATGAGTATGGCCTCAAGTTGTGTCCATTTACTTATAAAAGTCTCAGTGCAATCTTTCTTGATAGCTGAGTAGTACTCTATTGTATAAAAATACCACATCTTTTTTATCCATTCTTTGATTGATGGGCACTTGTGTTGTTTCCAAGATTTGGCTACTACAAAATGGGTTGCTATAAACATGGGCACACAATTATCACTGTGGTATGATGTTTTCAATTCTTCTGGAAAAATGCCCAGAAGGGGGATAGCTGGGTTGAATGGGATCTCTAATCCTAGCTTCTTGAGGAATCTCCACACTGATTTCCACAGTGGTGGCACCAGTCTACATTCCCACCAACAGTGGAGAAGAGTAACTTTTCCCCACAGCCCCTCCAGCATTTGTTGTTGGTTGACTTTTTAATCTTGGCCATTCTTTCTGGAGTGAGATGGAATCTCAGCATTGTTTTAATTTACATTTCCCGAATGACCGTTGATGCTGAACATTTTTTCATCTGTTTATTTGCCATTTGTATTTCTTTCTCTGAGAAGTGTGTATTCATCTCAGATGTCTATTTTTGGATTGGGTCCTTGAATTTTAGGGGCCTGATTTCTTTTAATTCTTTATATGTTTTAGATAGAAGTCCTTTGTCTGATGGACAATTGGCTAAGATATTTTCCCAGTTGATGGGTTTTCTTTTCACTCTGTTGGAGATTTCCTTTGACATGCAAAAACTTTTTAGTAAGATGAGATTCCAGTTGTTGATTCTGGGAAGGGTTTCCCATGCAATTTGATTTTTGTTCATGAACTCTCTGCCTACTCCTATGTCATCAAGATTTTTACCTACTTTGTCTTCTAGCAAGTTTAGTGTCTCTGTTTTTATATTCAGATCTTTGATCCATTTTGACTTTATTTTAGTGCATGGTGATACACATGGATCTAGTTTTAGTTTACAGCATATAGAAAGCCAGTTTATACAGCATCATTTGTTAAAGAGGTTATCTTTCTTCCAATGTACCTGTTTGGCCCTTTTGTCAAAGATGAGGTGGCTAAGTGTGTTTGTAGGTGTGGCTGTATCTTCTAATCTATTCCATTGATCTTCAGGTGTGTTTTGATTCCAGTACCATGCTGATTGTATCACAGTAGCTTTGTAGTATAGTTTCAAATTGACGATTGTGATGCCTCCAGCCTTCCCTTTGTTGCCCAGAATTGCCTTTGCTATTCTAGGTCTTTTCTGGTTCCAGATGAATTTCAGGAGTGCTTTCTCTAGTTCTGTAAGGTAGTCAAGTGGTATTTTGATGGGGATTGCATTAAATCTGTATAACAATTTTGGGAGAATGGCCATTTTCACAATGTTTGTTCTTCTTATGCATGAACAGGGAATATCTTTCCACTTTCTGAAATCCTCTTCGATTTTCTTTTTCAGAGTAATGTAGTTTTCACTGTATAGAACTTTTACTTCCTTTGTTAGATTGATTCCTAAGTATTTCATTTTTTTGGATGTTATACTGAAGGGTGTGGTTTCCCTTATTTTTCTCTCAGTGAATTTGTTGTTTATGTACAGGAATGCTATTGATTTTTGAGTGTTGATATTGTATCCAGCAACATTGCTGAATTAGATTATTACATCTCGAAGTCTTTCAATGGATTTTTGGGTGTCTTCTATGTAGAGTATCATATCATCTGCAAAGAGTGCAAATTTTACTTCTTCCTTTCTTATCCTTATTCCCTTCATTTCTTTCTCTTGTCTAATTGCTCTGGCTAATATTTCCAGAACTATATTAAATAGGAGTGGCAATAATGGACATCCTTGTCTTGTTCCTGATTTTATATTGAAAAATTTTAGTTCTTTGCCATTTAGTAAGATGTTGGCTGTTGGTTTATGATATATGGCTTTTATCAGGTTGAGGTAGAGACCATCTATTTCGATTTTCTGTAGGGTTTTGATCATGAATGGGTGTTGGATTTTGTCAAATGCTTTTCCTGCATCTATTGAAATGATTATGTGGTTCTTGTCCTTGGCCCTATTGATATAGTGTATTATACTTATTGATTTGTGCATGTTGAACCATCCCTGCATTCCTGGGATGAATCCCACTTGGTCATCATGTATAATCTTCCTGATAACTTGCTGGATTCTATTTGCCAGTATTTTATTGAGCATTTTTGTGTCTATGTTCATGAAGGAGATAGGCCTGTAATTTTCTTTTTTGGTCGGGTCTTTCTCTGGTTTTGGTGTTAGGGTAATACTTCCCTCCAGGAAGAGTTAAGGAGACTTGCTTCCTTTTCAATTTTATTGAAGAGTTTGAGGAGTGTTGGCAATAAGTCTTCCCTAAATTTCTTGTAGAATTCAGCAGTGAAGTAGTCAGGACCTGGGCTTTTCTTTGTTGGTAAGGTTCTAATTACATTTTCAATTTCATTAGTTGAAATTGTGTTATTCAGCAGTTTTATATCTTCTTGATTCAGCTTTGGTAATTCATAGGTTTCTAAGAATCTGTCCATTTCTTCCGTGTTATTGAATGTATGTGAGAAAAAGTTTTCGAAGTAGGTGTTGGTGATCTCCTGTATTTCCATAGGGTCTGTAGCGATTTCACCCTTTACATTTCTTATTGCATGAATCTGTGTTTTTTCTTTCCTCTTCCTGATAAGGTTGGCTAGGGGTTTATCAATTTTACTTACTCTTTCAAAGAACCAACTCTTTGATTCATTAATTCTTTGTATTGTTTTTTTAGTTTCAATTGCACTGATTTGTGCTCTGATCTTGATAATTTCCTCCCTTCTTTGGGCTTTGGACTTGACTTGCTCTTCTTTTTCTAGAAGTTTGAGTTCCATCATTAGGTTGTTTATGTGTGTTCTTTCCATTTTTCTGATGTGGGAGTTTAGTGCTATAAAGTTCCCTCTGAGACTGCTTTCATTGTGTCCCACAGGTTCCGCTAATTTGTATTTGCATTTTCATTCAATAGTAGATATTGTTTAATTTCTTCTTTAACTTCTTCTGTGACCCATTGGTTATTTAGGAGAGTATTATTTAATTTCCATGTGTTTATGGGGTTCTTGTGGGTTTTTTTGTCATTCATTTCCAATTTTACTGCGCTATAGTCAGATAATATGCATGGAATTATTTCAGTTCCTTTGCATTTACTTAAGCATGTTTTGTGGACCAGTATGTGATCTATTTTAGAGAATGACCCATGTGCAGCTGAGAAGAATGTGTATTCTAATGTTGATGGGTGGAACACTTGGTACACATCTACTAGGTCCATTTGTTCATAAGTTTGATTCAGTTCTGTTATTTCTTGGCTGATTTTTTGTTTTGTTGATCTGTCTTGGTGACAGTCGGGTGATAGGGTTCCCTGTTATAACTGTATTATTGTTTATTTGGTTTCTCATGTTTATTAAGAATTGGTTTACATAACTGGATGCTCCCATATTTGGTGCATACATATTTAGGATTGTAATCTCTTCCTCTTGAAGTTTTCCCCTCACAAGTATGTAGTGACCTTCTTTATCTCTTTTGATCATTTTCCATTTGAAGTTCACATTGTCTATAAACATAATAGCTACCCCAGCTTTTTTCTGGTTTCCTGTTGCATGTAGTATTATTTTCTATCCTTAGATTTTTAGTCTGTGAGTTTTCCTTTTGAGTGAAATGTGTTTCTTGTACACAGCATATTGTTGGGTTTTGTTTCTTAACCCACTCTGCCAGTCTGTTTCTTTTTATTGGTGAGTTGAGACCATTTATATTGATTGAAAGAACTGATATGTACTGATTCATCCCTGTCATGACATCTTTCTGCTGTTGGTTTTCTACATTTTCTGTTTAACTATTTGCCCTGCTTAGTGGTTTCCTTTTGTTGTTGTTAAGATTGTAGCTATCTTTATCTCTTTCTAGAGTGTCTTTCAGTACTCTTTGTAGTGTTGGTTTCGTGGTCATAAATTTCTTCAGTTGTTCTTTATAATGGAAGTATCTTATTTCTCCATCGATTTTTTTTATTTAAGTGAAGAAGAAAAAAAAAGACATATACAACAAAGACAACAAACAATAGAGAGAAACAAATGACTAGAGTAAATGCACAACAGTAACATTGCAGGTTTACAAAACAGGATGATAGAAACTTGACAATGGTTGCAATACTGCGTATTGTTATCTTCAAAATGGTTACTTATATTAACAGATATAGACATGTAAAACTGATCCAATCATAGGAGTATTAATTGTTCTTTCTTAAGAACGAATACATGCAGCAGTGTGTCCATTTTAGTTATCTTACATATACATATATACAGATTTATATCTTTTCCTTTTCCCTTTTCTCTTCCCCCTTTTCCCTTCCCAATTACTTTTGCTCTTCGAGCTGCTTTTTGCTCTTACATAGTATTTATTATAGATTTTGGATCATACATACTTTTTCAGTTTCTTACACTAGGGAGACAATACGGTATTTACACATGTGAGTTTGATTTATCTCACTTATGAGTATGGTCTCAAGTCGTGACCATTTACTTATAAAAGTCTCAATGCAATATTTCTTAATAGCTGAGTAGTATTCCATTGTATAAAAATACCACATCTTTTTTATCCATTCTTTGATTGATGGGCACTTGTGTTGTTTCCAAGATCTGGCTATTACAAATTGGGTTGCTATAAACATGGGTGCACAGATATCACTGTGGTATGATGTTTTCAATTCTTCTGGGAAAATGCCCAGAAGGGGGATAGCTGGGTTGAATGGGATCTCTAATCCTAGCTTCTTGAGGAATCTCCACACTGTTTTCCACAACGGTTGCACCAGTCTACACTCCCATCAACAGTGGAGAAGAGTTCCTTTTTCCCCACAGCCCCTCCAGCATTTGTTGTTTGTTGATTTTTCAATCTTGGCCATTCTTTCTGGAGTGAGGTGGAATCTCAGCATTGTTTTAATTTGCATTTTCTGAATGACCATTGATGTTGAACATTTTTTCATATATTTATTTGCCTTTGTATTTCTTTCTCTGAGAAGTGTGTATTCATCTCAGATGCCCATTTTTGGATTGGGTCCTTGAATTTTAGGGGCCTGATTTCTTTTAATTCTTTATATGTTTTAGATAGAAGTCCTTTGTCTGTCTGATGGATAATTGGCTAAGATATTATCCCAGTTCGTGGGTTTTCTTTTCAGTCTGTTGGAGATTTCCTTTGACATGCAAAAACTTTTTAGTAAGATGAGATCCCAGTTGTTGATTCTGGGAAGTGTTTCCCGTGCAATTTGATTTTTGTTCATGAACTCTGCCTACTCCTATGTCATCAAGATTTTTACCTACTCTGTCTTCTAGCAAGTTTAGTGTCTCTGTTTTTATATTCAGATCTTTGATCTATTTTTACTTTAGTTTAGTGTATGGTGATAAGCATGGATCTAGTTTTAATTTACAGCATATAGAAAGCCAGTTTTTCCAGTACCATTTGTTAAAGAGGCTGTCTTTCTTCCAATGTACCTGTTTGGCCCCTTTGTCAAAGATGAGGTAGCTGAGTGTGTTTGTAGTTGTAGCTGTATCTTCTAATCTATTCTACTGATCTTCAGATCTGTTTTGATTCCAGTACCATGCTGATCTTATCACAGCAGCTTTGTAGTATAGTTTCAAGTTGGGAATTGTGATGCCTCCTCCCTTCCCGTTGTTGCCCAGAATTCCCTTTGGTATTCTAGGTCTTTTCTGGTTCCAGATGAATTTCAGGAATGCTTTCTCTAGCTCTGTGAGGTAGGCAGGTGGTATTTTGATTGGGATTGCATTGAATCTGTATAATAATTTTGGGAGAATGGCCATTTTCATGATGTTTGTTCTTCCTATCCATGAACAGGGAATATCTTTCCATTTTCTGAAATCTTCTTCGATTTTCTTCTTCAGAGTAATGTATTTTTCATTATATAGATCTTTTACTTCCTTTGTTAGATTGATTCATAAGTATTTCATTTTTTTGGATGTAGAGTGAAGGGTGTGGTTTCCCTTATTTCTCTGTCAGTGACTTTGCTGTTTGTGTACAGGAATAGTATTGATTTTTGAATGTTCACTTTGTATCCAGCTACATTACTGAATTTGGTTATTAGTTCTAGAAGTTTTCTAATGGATTTTTGGGGGTTTTCTATGTAGAGTATCATATTGTCTGCAAATAATGATAATTTCACTTCTTTGTTTCCTATCCTTATTCCCTTTATTTCTTTCACTTGTGTAATTGCTCTGGCTAATATTTCCAGGACTATACTGAATAGGAGTGGTGATAATGGACATCCTTGTCTTGTTCCTGATTTTAGGTTGAAAGTTTTCAGTTTTTGTCCATTTAGTAAGATGTTGGCTGTTGGTTTATGATATATGGCTTTTATGAGGTTGAGGTAGAGACCATATATTCTGATTTTCTGTAGGGTTTTGATCATGAATGGGTGTTGGATTTTGTCAAAAGCTTTTTCTGCATCTATTGAGATGATCATGTGGTTCTTATCCTTGGCCCTGTTGATATGGCGTATTTCATTTATTGATTTCCATATGTTGAACCATCCCTGTATTCCTGGGATGAATCCCACTTGATTGTGGTGTATAATCTTTCTGATAACTTTGTGTATTCTATTTGCCAGTATTTTATCAAGGATTTTTGCATCTATGTTCATTAGGGAGATTGGCCATTAATTTTCTTTTTTGGTTGGGTCTTTCTCTGGTGTTGGTATTAGGGTAATGCTTATTTCCAGGAATAAGTTAGGGAGACTTGCTTCCCTTTCGATTTCATTGAAGAGTTTGAGGAGTGTTGGTATTAATTGTTCCCTAAATTTCTTGTAGAATTCAGCAGTGAATCCATCAGGGCCCAGGCTTTTGTTTGTTGGTAGGGTCTTAATTACATTTTCAATTTCAGTAGCTGGTATTGGGTTATTCAGCAGTTTTACATCTTGTCGATTCAGCTTTGGTAATTCATAGGTTTGTAGGAATCTGTCCATTTCTTCTGTGTCATCATATCTATGTGAGTAAAGGTTTTTGAAGTAGGTGTTGGTGATCTTCTGTATTTCCACCAGGTCAGTAGTGATTTCACCCTTTTCATTTCTTATTGCATGAATCTGAGTTTTTACTTTCCTCTTCCTGATAAGGTTGGCTAGGGGTTTTCAATTTTATTTACTCTTTGAAAGAACCCACTCTTCAACTCATTGATTCTTTGTATTGTTTTCTTAGTTTCAATTGCATTAGTTTCTGCTCTAATCTTAATAATTTCCTCCCTTCTTTGGGCTTTGGACTTGACTTGCTCTTCTTTTTCTAGAAGTTTGAGGTGCAGCATTAGGTTGTTTATTTGTGTTCTTTCCATTTTTCTGATATGAGAGTTCAGTGCTATAATTTCCCTGTGAGAACTGCTTGCATTGTATTCCGTAGGTTCCGGTAATTTGTATTTGCGTTTTCATTCAATTGTAGATATCAGTTAATTTCTTCTTTAACTTCTTCTGTGACCCATTGGTTATTTAGGAGAGTATTATTTAATTTCCATGTGTTTATGGGGTTCTTGTGGGTTTTTTTGTCATTCATTTCCAATTTTACTGTGCTATGGTCAGACAATAAGCATGGAATTATTTCAGTTCCTTTGCATTTGCTTAAGCATGTTTTGTGGACCAGTATGTGATCTGTTTTAGAGAATGACCCATGTGCAGCTGAGAAGAATGTGTATTCTGATGTTGATGGGTAGAATACTTGGTACACATCAACTAGGTCCATTTGTTCACAAGTTTGATTCAGTTCTGCTATTTCTTTGCTGATTTTTTGTTTTGTTGCTCTATCTCTGTGACAGTCGGGTGTTAAGTTCCCCTATTATAACTGTATTATTTTTTATTTGGTTTCTCATGTCTATTGAGAATTGTCTTACATAGTTGGGTGCTCCCATAGTTGATGCATATATATTTATAATTGTAATCTCTTCCTCTTGAAGTTTTCCCCTAACAAGTATGTAGTGACCTTCTTTATCTCTTGTGATCATTCTCGGTTTGAAGTTTGCATTGTCTGCAAACATAATAGCTACCCCTGCTTTTTCCTGGGTTCCTGTTGCATGGAGTATTGTTTTCCATCCTTTGATTTTTAGTATGTGAATCTCCTTTTGAGTGAAATGTGTTTCTTGTACACAGCATATTGTTGGGTTTTGTTTCTTAACCCACTCTGCTAGTCTGTTTCTTTTTATTGGTGAGTTGAGACCATTAACATTGATTGATATAAGTGATATGTACCGGCTCATCTCTGTCATGGTATCTTTCTGTTGTTGGTTTTCTACATTTTCTGTTTAATTATTTGCCCTGCTTAGTGGTTTCCTTTTGTCGTTGTTCTTAAGATTGTGTCTATCTTTGTCCCTTTCTAGAGTGTCTTTCAGTAGTCTTTGTAGTGTTGGTTTGGTGGCCATAAATTTCCTCAGTTGTTCTTTGTCATGAGAGTATCTTATTTCTCCATCAATTTTTAAGGATAGTTTTGCAGGGTACATCAATCTGGGTTGAAAGTTATTTTCTTTCAGGATTTGAAATACTTCACTCTAAGCTCTTCTTAACTTAAAGATTTGTGTTGAGAAGTCTGCCGTGATTCTGATAGGCTTTCCTTCAGAGGTGATCTCTTTCTTTTCTCTGACAGCTTTTAGTATTTTTTCTTTTGCTGTATTTCTGATACTTTTATTAATATATGTCTGGGTGTGGATTTATTTTGGTTGTGGTTAATTGGGGTTCTGTATGCCTCCGTTACCTGTATTTCAGATCTCTTCCCATGTTTGGAAAGTTTTCTGCTATTATGCCGTGGTCCAGCCGGGCTAGGTCCACAGAGTCCCCGAAGGTGGGCTGAGCGTCGGCGCGTGGAGAACAGACACACAAACAGCTCAGAGACTGCGTGAATCTGCTTTATTTTTATTTTCTACTACTACTGTTACTAATATAATTATATACTCTACTAACTCACACAGAATAATTTTTATCCCTTTTTTTGCAAGGGCTGAAGGTTTAGATAACAAGAATGACATCAACAGGTGTTTTTATGGTTACATGATTTATCAGCATATATGACTTGTTAACACAGACAGAAAGTTTATACTTAATTAAAGACCTTGAAGTATGTTTTGGCTGCTAATAAATTACTGATTAATTCTCAGTTAAATCAAGTTTTTATATTTATCTATGGGAAAAAATCTTAATAATTATTTTAAAGTATCAATCCATATTTAAGGAGGTTTAATGTACTATAAAGGGTAAAATTGTTCTAAATGTTTTATTATAGTAGCCTAACTAAAAGCCTGCAAAGCACAAAACTATATTCAGCCACAGTTTAGCCCCCCTATTCCCTTGTAGTGTTCTCACAGCTGCAAGAATGTATTATCTACCTTGCTTCTCTCAAAAGACAAAACATAGTAGCAAGTCGGCTCCTCTGCATAGAGGTTCCCAGAGAGTCCCAGCTGATTATTATTATTATCGTTAAAAGTTTTTAAACTTCTACTCTGGCTTTGGCCTTGTCGGTCTGAGTCAGTATCAGACCACTACACTATTAATAGTAGAAGAACATTTTATCAACTATCCTTTTGTTCCTAGGGAGTCTGTACTTTATTTACTGATTTTATGCATGGGAAAGAAAAAGGAGAAATTTTTTTTGAACTGGATCAGAACACAATTAACACAGTAGTTCCCAAGAAGTATTAACCCATTCCCACAAAGCCAATTTTTATGCTGCGGCCTTTTCTTAGGAAATGTCCTCCTTCCATGTTTGGACTTTGTCAGCAGAACATGGGTCTCTCTTTCCTTCCATGTTTGGACTTTGTCAGCAGAACATGGGTCTCTCTTTCCTTCCATGTTTGGACTTTGTCAGCAGAACATGGCTAGAAAAGGACGCGGC
>RJWM01006051.1:0-86833 GCA_004363535.1 Dasyprocta punctata
CAAAAATGGGCATCTGAGATGAATACACACTTCTCAGAGAAAGAAATACAAATGGCAAATAAATATATGAAAAAATGTTCAACATCAATGGTCATTCAGGAAATGCAAATTAAAACAACACTGAGATTCCATCTCACTCTGGAAAGATTAGGCAAGATAAAAAAAAAAATCAACCTATAAAAAATGCTGAAGGGGCTGTAGGGAAAAAGAAACTCTTCTGCCCTGTTGGTGGGAGTGTCGACTGGTGCAACCACTGTGGAAATCAGTGTGGAGATTCCTCAAGAAGCTAGGATTAAAGATCCCATTCAACCCAGGTATCCCGCTTCTGGGCATTTTCCCAGAATTGAAAACATCATACCACAGTGATATTTGTGCACCCATGTTTATAGCAACCCAATTTGTAATAGCCAAATCCTGAAAACAACCCAAGTGCCCATCGATCAAGGAATGGTTAAAAAAGATGTGGTATTTTTATACAATGGAGTACTACTCAGCTATCAAGAAAGACTGCATCAAGACTTTTGTAACTGAATGGACACGACTTGAGACAATACACATAAATGAAATAAATGAAACTCACACGTGTAAATACTGTATTGTCTCTCTAGTGTAAGAAACTGAAACAGTATATACGATCTAGAATCTACAATAAATACTGTGTAAGGGTAAGAAACTGCTCAAAGAACAAAAGTAATTGGGAAAGGAAAAAGGAAAGAAGGAAGGGAAAAAGAAAAAGACATAAATCTGTACATATGCATACATAAGTTAGCTAAATGACTATACTACTAAATGTATTAGTTACTGAAAAAGAAGAGTTAATACTTACATGATTAGATCAATTTTACATGTCTATATCTGTTAATCTAAACAAACCTTTCGAAGGTAACGATATGCAATATTGCAACCATTGTCAAATTCCTATCATCTTGTTTTGTAAACATATAATGTTACAGTTTTGGATTTGCTGTTGTCATTTGTTTGTCTCTTTTGCTTTTTGTCTTTTCTGTGTCTTTTTTCTCTTAAATAAAAAAATTTTAAAAAGAAAAGGAGCTTTAAAATTTTATAATTTCTCTTTAAACTGCTTAAAGATTATATGTTTTCAAATGGAATCAAATGATAAAGCCCACCCCCCAAAGACATTGATATTTTCTAAGCTTGAAAGTAGAATATCATAATATATAAGTAGAGTTTGAAAACCTTAAAAAAGAAGCATTCCCTTTAACCCCTGGTAACCACTAAGTCACCTTCTTTTATTATGACTTTTACTATTCTAGGGACCACATATAAGTGGAACCACACAGTATTTGTCCTTCAGTAACTGACTAATTTCACTTAGCATAAGGTATGTTATAGCATGTGTCAGAATTACCTTTCTGAATCATATTTCACAATATGTTTATGCTGCATTTTGTTTATCTATTCATTTATTGATGGACATTTAGGTTGCTTCTATTTCTTGCGTGTTGTCACTAGTGCTGCTATTTGCTTTTAAGTCATTTGGTTTTATACCTAGAAGTAAGATTGCTAGGTCATATGATAATTATATAATTATATTTTTAACTTATTGAGGAACCACTATACTGCCTTCTGCAGTGGCTGCACCATTTTATATTCTTGCCAGCAGTGCACAAGGGTTCCAGTTTCTCTACATTTTCACCAGCCTGATTATTCATTTTTGGGTTGCTTGTTTCTTTCTTTTGCTTTTTGCTTCTTGCTATGTAGCCCAGGCTGGCCTGAACCCATGGTCCCCCCAGCCTCTTGGGTGCTAAAATCACAGGCCTGTATCACTATGCCTGACTGTTGCTTTTTATTTTATTTTTTGATAGTAGCCAGTTTAATGGTTATGAGCTGGTGTCTCATTGTAGTTTTAATTTGTATTTCTCTCATGATTAGTGTTCCAAGAGCATCCAGGACCTACATAATGAAGTCAGGGCCACATTTAGCCTAGGACAGACCCAGGATAGACCCAGACTCAGCCTAGGAGGACCCAGTCCCAGCCCACTATGGACACAAGCCAGGCATGATGGACCCAGGCTCAGATCCATCCTGGTAGCTGTTGAAAGAGAAAACTGCATTAAAGTCACTCCACCCCATTTTGGAGTAAGGCCTCTAAGAGCTGTTTCATGATATAATCATAGACTTTAACATTAATGGCATTATATCCTGACTGCCTTAAAATTCTTTTAAAAAGCATTCTCTCACCTTTGCTGAGATCTATAAAAGCCCCCAGGCATCAGTGGGTCTGCCTAGAGATCAGTGGGGCAAACAGCTGATATAACTCTCCCATTCTATGACCCCCAAATGTCCTGCAGAATTAGCAAAAAGAAATTAAACATTCAGGAAGAACTTTGCTGTGCCTCAGGAGAGGGTGGGCACCATGCTAGGTGCCACTTCTGCCCCCGAGGCCTTCTCAGTGTTCCCACCAGCCTGCCCTCACTGCTGTCATCACAGTGCTTGGGTTTGCCTCCTATTCTATTGCAGAAAGCATGATAGAGAATAGGTCATCCCACACCTGTGGTTCTCACTGGGCCCAGCAGCATATGTTGATGCAGACCTGCCCATTGACAGATCTTCATGGTTCAGTGTCCCGTTGGTCAGGGTAAGATGCTCAAGGAATACACTAGAATTAGGTTGTAGGTGTCTGGCAATTTCAAAGCTGAAGCTGTACTGCCCAAGAATGCATGTACACACATAGAAGACACTGGGGACAGGGGCTGGGGGGGATGATTAGGTCAGGAAATGGGAATCAGGCTCTCAATGAGGCAGAAGGGGAGATCAGGAGATTGGAGAAGGGCATCCCCCATTAACAAATGGATTAGTCAAGGGCTTTTTCTCTTACATGAGCCATAATGTCTGTACCTGTGGCTGTGCCACTGTTTGGTGACCAGCACAGCCTGCCTTGTGCATTTAGGATGACTACATTGAAAACAGAGCTAGATAGGTTGTGCCATCCAACAATCCCTGCTGAAGCTGCTCCAACCCCCATATTATCTAAGCAGTGTAGGTCAGCAACCCACCTTAAGCCCTGTCCTGGGTCATCCATCCCAGGGCAGACAGGCGGGTCTTGAATAGAGTGTGGATTTGGGGCAGGACTGCATGGCTTGGAGTTTTGTCTGGCTGCTGTCTCAGCTTCCAGGGCTGTGCATGTAAATCCCCGCATGTCTGCTTGAGAGAAATAACCAGGGCATGACCTTAGGCAGTGTGTGCTCCCAGGTGGCTGTGTTTCCAGAGCAGGGCATCATTCTAAGAGTCACATCACAATGCCTCTCCATAATAGGAGAGATTGGGCAGGAGCTCTCCCTGCTAGCCTTCCCTGTCTGTGTCCTCATCCCTCCCTGGATGATGTTCCTGAGCTTACCCTGAATTCCTGTGAGTCCAGCCAAAGTTTCTGTCAGTGACTCTGTGCTTGAGGTCTTAACATGGCCACTCGCCTGGGTTCCTATGGCACTCTCAGGAAGCTGTGGCTAAATTTAGGCTTTGCTGCCACTCCCCTTTGATGCAAGCAGAGAATGTCCTTCGGATGAAACAACCTTTGGCCCTAATTGGCAGGGTTCGTTTCATGTCTAAAATTCATCTCAAGGTGCTGGTTCTTTTCTATGAAATACTTCCCAGAAATTCTATAAAGAAGGGTTTAAAATAGGCTAGCCACAGTGAGATATGACCCAATTATTGATCAGAAGTGGGAAGCAGGTGTCCATTGGGGACAGTCACCTATATTGAGCCTTCCCTTCAGTGAACAGAGAGCTGGTACTGACCCTGGGCCCTTCGTAGGCCAATGTCTGTTTCTCACCAAGTTTTCACAGAATCATACTTCTGACATACCCCAAAGTTTTTTGCTCAAAACCTTCAGCCAGTGTATTTATCATTTGGCTCCCACTGAGGGCCTGTTCTTATACCTGCTGGGCCTGTCTTATCACATAACTGCCACAAGTATCATCAGAATTTGTATGTTTTGTTCCAGGACCATTTCTGAGGACTTCTCCCCCATCCCTTACTTCTGGACCATCATGTAGCATCAACATGAACTTCAAGCTTCCAGCAATGGCCTGGGCTTTAAAAGGTGTCTCATATCTCCACATCCATTCTTTTACTCCCAATTTGAGGTTCCTGGGTTTTTTCTGTAAGCTACTGAACCCAACAGGTGACACTAAGCACATCCCTGTTGGGAGCCATTGAAGCTGGAAATTGACCTAGGGCATGACCCAGACATGACCCTACCAAAAATCAGAGAGCGCCTGAGTCAACCAGGTGAAGAAGTTGCTACAGCCCAGAAAAACACCAAGCAGGAGCCCAGAAGTTGCTACAGCCCAGAAAAACAATCCAAGCAATGGGTTGCTAGGCAAGTGGGCTGAAAATGACATCATCCTTCCTGGTATATAAATAAATATGCAGCACTGGTTGAGCAGTAGCTTTCCTCCCATCAGGAGAGCAAGGGCTCCACCTGACCCCAGCTTTTTCTTTTCTTTATTTTTCTCATCCTCTCACTGTCCTTCACCCCAAGAACCTCAGGAGCCGCATGGGTAGTGGCACATCCCCTTAACCCTGACTGTGGAAGTCAGAAACAAGGAGGGCCACCACAGAACAGGAGAAATAAGAGCATGACAGATACATGGCTCCCCTGAGGGAGGCAGGTTACTTGGGCCTGAGAGAGAGACAAATGTACCAGAATGATTATGGAGTCATGGTAAGGATCAGTGCCATGTCAAGGAAAGACAATGTCATGAAAATGTTACCACTGGGTGGTGAGCTTTCTGATAGATTCCTAGATTCTTGCGCAAAATGAAGAAAGAATGGATATTGAATGTGACAGTAAGGAAATAGCAGCAAAGTTTTAATCAGGTGACAGTATGCTCAGAGTGAGTGGGCTAATGCCAGTGGAAAGGAAAATGGCACAAGTGCTGAAGGAATTGGGTTTAAACATTTAATATGTTATGCCAGGTCTAGGGCACCTCCCATTTGTTTTTCCAGAGCATGATTGACACAAGATTGACAAGGTGCTGAGTCCTGTCAGCCATATCTATCGCACATGTCTTTGTCCATAATTTACTCTGTCACAGTTGGATGTATGAGATGCAATTCATATGTATGAATAGGGAGGGAAAAATAGCACTGTAAGTTTTAAAACTTTTTTAAAAAAGACTTCAGTGAGCTCTAAATGAAGAAGTTATTGCGGGTCATGACAGCAGGCACACACACATCCTGGTTTGAGATTTCAGAACTTTTCAGGGCAGATTGAGGAGCCTTTGTTTTCCTTATCTCTGCCTCCTGGTAGTAAGTCTTCCCACAAAGTTTGAGGGGTTGACCCTGAGCCATTGCCTAAGTTCATGTGAGTGGAAAGGAGCTCCCCACACGTAGTAGTACAATATAATTTAGTTTGGGGTCAATCGATCTTTCTGGAGAAATAGCATTTGAGGAGTGACCCTGGCAGAGAGAAGTGACTCTCCCATCCCTAGAAACACATTTGCTTAGCTTCTTGCTTGAGACCAGTTAGTCAGGTAGTAAGATACCAGTAGGCCTAATGGACAAGGAGGAGGACAAAGGGAAGGGAAAAATAGCACTTTAAGTTTAAAAACTTTAAAAAAAAAAGGACTTCAATATATAATACATTTGTGGTCTCAGACCTAAAATGATCCTACAGAGTACAATGACTTTTCAAGATGATGCAATATCTGGCCACCTATCCATCTTTTTCCAAAACAAAGCATACAACATTCCTGAATATCATACCCAATGATATCAGAAAGGGGAATTCTTTAAGGACCCTCTCCTTGGGTTAAGATTCTTAGGTGACTAAGGCCTTAAAAGGAACCCTGATCACCTGAAAGGAACAAGGAAAACATTTTTCAGATGTCCACATTCCAAAGTAACCCTAAGAGAAATGTCAATAAGCATAATTCCCTAAACCCCAGAAGTAATGTTTGTGTGCATAAACATGTACTCAAACTCACACTTGGTGTGAACTCCATTGTGACACTGCCCACCTTCTTGTCTGAGGCAACACTACCCACCTCTTCTCTATATATCTTCTTTACAATAAATTCTACCTATAGTTCTGCATGGCTCCCTGTGTGTCGTGACTGAATTTTCTCAACAAAGGCACAAAGAACTGAGGACCAAGGGTGAGGAATTGATTCTTTGCCTTGTCAGGATCTGGCTTCCCAGTGACAAAACTGCTATCCTAGTCAAGCTGCCACATAAATCTAACAACAAGCCTAGCACAGGAATTTATTAAACATCTGCTGCATGCCAGGCATGGGGCAGGTGGGCATAGGGTGAGTGACACTTCAATTATTCAGCTTGGCTCCATTCATGTGTATGTGTGTGTGTGCGCAGGTGTGTGTGACTGTGCATCTCTGTAACCAGCTGTGTTGTACGAAGACTAAACTAGGCAAAATATAAATGGATTAACACAAAGACAATATGTTAGGAGAATAGAACAGCAAAAGTGTTGGGGGGAGAGAAACATAAAGATTGTATTATCCAGCTTTTCATCCCTGTGACTGAATATCTGAGAAAAATGACTTAAAGGAAGAAAGGTTTACTTTGACTCATGTTTTCAGAAGTTTCAGTTCATGGTCAGCTGGTTCTATTGTTTTTGGGCCTGTGGCAAGACAGAAACATGATGGCAGAAAGTGTGGTAGAGCAGAGCTATTCACCTTACGGCATCCAGGAAGCAGAGAGTGAAAGAATTAGTGAGGGAGGGCTGAGAGACAAGTTATACCCTTCAAAGGCACACTCCCTGTAAACCGTTTCCTCCAACTGACCCCCACCAGCTATGAATTCATTGATAAAACCACTCAGAGCCTTCATGAGTCCACCACTTCTCTAAGCCCTACCTCTGAACATTGCTGCGTTAGGGATCAAACCCTCAATACATGAATCTTCGGGGACTATTTCATATTTAAACCTAACAAAGGGGTTAATGTAGTAAGGAAAAACTGACATATTGAAAAGAAGCAAAGAAGACATAATATGTGAATAATAGGCCCTTGAAGAGGAAATCCAAACCGAACGAACAGAATAAATGTTTGCATTCAATATTTATTTTTCCAAAGTAACAAGATTTGGATTGTAATATTGAAAGAGCACAGTGTGTACTTGAGAATATTGTTCAGAATGTTCCAAACTAAGTGTAAGCTTTTCAACACCATGGCAAGGCACCTGAGAAAATCAAGTTAAGGAAGAAAGATTTATTTTGGCTCATGGTTTCATAGGTTTCAGTCTGAGTTCAGCCGGCTCTGTGATGCTGGACTGGTGAGGAGAACATAATGGTGGAGCATGTAGTAGAGCAAAGCTGCTCATTGTCAACAGAAAAGGAAAGAGAGAGACAGAGAGAGAGAGAGAAAGAGAGCTAGAGAGACTAGAGTTCTTTAGAGACACTACACAGTAGCCTACTTCCTCCAGTAGGCCCCACCTCATAACATTTCCACTATCTCCCAACAGCACCATCAGCTGAGGGTCAAGGCTTTAGCACATGGTCTTTGGGGGACATTTAAGACCCAAGCCATGACATGAAGACATAATCCAGTAGAGTCATTTTAATGGTTGATTTGTTGTGTCAATTTGAGAAGTTTAGAACGTTAACTAAATTGGTTTAACAATTCTACACCCTAGGGTGTAGAAGACCCACTCGAGGACAACTCAGTTAGATGGTATAAAGGGGAAATAAAGAAGGATGGATCTGCTTCTGTTCTTTGGTGGAGCTCCAGACTTTGCCTTCAGCTTGGATGTCATCTCCTGGCTTCCAGCACAGACTCTTCAACTTCTGTTGTAGACTCTTCAGTCTTCCATCACAGATTCATAAGCCTCTGAATATGGCTTGCACAGATCACTGCAGTGAGCTCCAGACCTTGGACTGAATTCTTCAGTCTCCAGTGTGTAGACACCCTCTGCAC
This sequence comes from Dasyprocta punctata, assembly GCA_004363535.1. Classification (NCBI taxonomy): domain Eukaryota; kingdom Metazoa; phylum Chordata; class Mammalia; order Rodentia; family Dasyproctidae; genus Dasyprocta; species Dasyprocta punctata. The sequence continues at coordinate 7,896 of RJWM01006051.1, forward strand.
TCTTCCTCATCCAGCTCTGTGGGTGACCATTTTAAGCCAGTCTTGCAATTTCTTATACGTTTGTGTATCTTGTGTTATATCTGCACCTCTAGTAAAACACTGACTGATACAGTCACCATGGTCATGTATGGGGGAGCAAGTGTATAATCAAACTGGTCGTCCTGTGAAGATGACAGGAACCACATTATGATCTTGAAAATTGGTATAAAAGAGCAGGGAGGAGAGGCACTGATGCTGTCCTTTCCAAAACTGGACAATCAGGCAGACTGATGGCAGACATGGAGAGTTGTTGTTTCATAAATTTGCTAACTTGTGACTGAAAGGAAATGACGGGATCTGAATGTCACCATTTTGCACACACATGCTCCTCAAGGAATGAATACACTTAGGTGCTGGGCCTCCAGCTTCTTCCATCAGAGAAAGGGTGGCAGCCAGTCCCAAGCAGCCTTCTGAGGGATGGTCACCATCCACCTGGAGTCCTGCCAGAGGCACTGACCCTACCCCATGGGGCTCCAGATCCAGCTATCACATGTCCATGGGACCACTGATCTGTAGCAGGACATACAGTGGACCTTATGTTGCAGGAAAACCTTAGGAAAAAGGATGGGAGACCTGGGGCATAGAAGGGACTTAAGGACACATCAGATTTAAAACCAGGAAAAGACTACACTGTGAGATCTCAGGACACAAACCTGGGTGTCCACATGAGAATGAAGCAGGGGCTTTTGGAGACCCTTTTGGGGCAGGTGATGCCAACACATTAAACCCCAGATTTCATTGATTTTCTTCATTTCATAATAAATAGGCTGAAAGAAAATGCCAGGTCCAGCTGGTGTGACTTTGGAGGAATCTTCTGTCTAAGTAGGCTAGGTATCTCCTCTCTGTGCTCCAGCTTGGTGTAGGGAGACCCTGGGATAAAGTGCTGAACTCAAACCCAAGTCAGTTCCTGGGGAGAGAAAGCGCCTGGAAGTCCCCAGAACCTTGACACCCACCAGCACAGTGATTGACTGGCTCATCAAGGCCCTGACAACTTACAGAGAGAAAGCACATTGCCAGAACACCAGGTCCTTGCAGAAAAGAGCTCCTCATCTCTCCCAAACCAACCCTACACATGAGCAGTATGTGTGTAGGTCATGGGAAAGGATTGTTCTCTGCTAAGGCAGCCAGGACAAGGTGGACTCAGAGAGATCCTTAGGGTAGAGCAGAGTCCTTCTCAGAAGGAAAAGCTCTGCCGGCCCTCCTGGAACACATAAACTGCCTATCCTGGCTGACATAATAGGAGCTTATGGGATTGTGGACCAAGAGTATGAAACAAAGGAAGAACTGCAGCAGAAAACTCCTTAACATTCACCATTCCACATGGGAGGCACAGCTCCCTGTGTAGGAAGGGTCTTCAAAACATACCAAGAGAAATGGAAAGATGGGGCATGGTAGAATGGAGAAGGATCCCTGCAAAGACCCCAAGGTGCAGCAGAATTCAGGGCAAGGAAACAGGAAGAATCTGCACCCACAGAATCCAAGCAGGCTTCTTGAGAGCAGTTATAGATCTGGGGGCAGCTGGAGCCCTGTGGGAAAGAGAAGTAGCAGAAACCAGAGCACCAAGCAACAGGACTAATGAGGAAAACATTTCAAGGAAAGAGGATTTGGAAAAACACAGAGCATCCCAGTCAATGGAGCACTAATGACCCTGGAACGGAAACCTGGCAGGCTTGATTTCTCTGAAATGGCATCTTTCAGCTGTATTCATTCAAAAAGACCAGGCCAGCATGGCTATACAAGAGTCTTGACATGCGTTTGCCTCAAAATTCTACAAATATTGCTCCACTGCACATTAAGCATATAAGTGCACTTATTCTTATAGATAATATATTGATATTTAATTTTTAAGTAAACTCAAATAATCAGCACATTTGTTTATATCAGTATATAAAGAATATTACTGGTGATGATAGTGGTAATCATGTAAACATAATGTTATCTATGTGTCTTCAAAAAGTTCCTTGAAGACACACTTTGGGCAACTGAAAAATGGAATGCAAAACTTCAAGAGCAAGTGCTAGTGTAAAATGTGGACTCTAGGTGACGATGTGTTTGGAGAGGTTCGCCACGGTAACAGATGAACCATACTTCAGATGCTGAGAGCTGGGGAGGCTGTGGATATGAGGGGGCAGGGAAAATATGGGAAATTTCTGCACCTCCCTCTCAATTTGGCTGTGAATCCAAAACTGCTTTCAAATAAACACCTTCAAAGATTCAAACTACAAATGACAAAAAATAGAAATTAACTACTAGAGTACCCAGATCAGGACCTTTAGACAGCCCTCTCTGCACTCTGTATATCTGAGATGCATTTCTCCACACACCCTCCCCCAGAGCTTAGGTGCCCTCTCTCCCACTTTGGATGACCACATAACTAGGTGCCAGCAGCTCACCTGGCCCAGCAATGGCAGCACTTTTGCATGGTTGGGCCACCACCAGGCAGTACAGCAGCAGAGTAGTGTACTGAACCAAAGATTGTGAAGAATGCTTTGCTGCATCATATTTAGTCATATGTCAGACCATGTGCAAGCATTTTATTTTTATTTGTATAGAATAATAAGCCATCGCCGGGCGTGGTGGCGCACGCCTTTAATCCCAGCACTCGGGAGGCTGAGGTAGGCAGAGCATTGTGAGTTTGAGGCCGGCTTGGGCTACAATGCGGCGCAAGGCTGACCTGAGCTACATAGTGCGACTCTGCCTCAAAAAAACCAGGGCCGGGAGTTTGGCTCAGTGGCTTAAGCGCCTGCCCCGGCAGGCACGAGGCTGTGAGTTCAATCCCCGGTGCCACAAAAAAAAAAAAAAAAGAATAATAAGCCATGACCATCAAGCTACCTGACACCAAGTTTCTCTTTATTTCATCCTCCACCAGGAACATGGTATTTTCCTGCTGCCCTGGCTCTAAAAGCAGCACCTGTGGAAAGTGGCAGGCTGGAGTCCCTTAGGAAGACCCAAAAAAACCCAGCAGAGGTGTAGTCTTGACAATGTTTGCTTCCTCTATATACTTCCTGGGGTATATTACTTCTCTATGCTACTGATCAAGCATTGTCTTTATGATCAGAAGATTAAAGTTTAATCTGTAACATCAGTGCTGTCTATGTGCCACCTGATCTCTGGGTAAAAGCACACTTGAGCACAAAACACGCAGGGAAGGGCTCTGCAGTAGATAGATGGCCAGCACCGGGGAGTCTTCGTTTTTTCTTCTAGTTGATATGCTTCCAAACTTCCCCATGATAAAGTAGTATTGCTTTAAAGCAGAAACATCCTTAATTTAAAACTTGCAAACACAGAGACATAAGAGGAAGTCCTCCACTAAGGCAGTAAGTCGGGCATTGTTCCAGCTGCCCATTTAGCAACCTCCAGGCAGTGGTTCTCTGGGGTGAGGTTTGGGCTGAGAATAAACTTTCGGGTTTGAGTTGGAAACAGGATGCTCTTCAGAGGTGACAACGCAGCTTCACAGGACAGAAGATGGGTGGAGGAAGGGCACAGAGAGGTGCCTGACTGTGCTTGGCAGGTGCCCAGGGGACCAAGGGCCTGAGGAGCCCTTTCTCCAATAAAAGCCATCAGGGGAACCTGGGAGCAATCACTGCTGCTGCACATACTCACAGAAAAGCTCACAGCAACACTAAAGGCATTCAAGGAATAAACAGTCAGAGATCAATGGTGGCAGGTCCCAGCAGAGGCACCTCTGCAGGCGCCGTGACTCACTCCCTGGCAGCCTAGGTCAAGGTGGAGATAGCACTGGGGGCCACCAGGGGCCTGGAGGGGTAAGGGAGCAGAAAGACATGAGACAAAACAGTTCAGGCAGACAGGATGCCCTTGTGCCTGCTGGTGGAGCTGGTACCTGTGTGCTGAGGGAAGAGACAGGAAAGCAGTGGTCCTGGCCACTCAGCCACCCACGATCTTGATTGCTCAGGCTATGTATCATGCTCTGTGCACCCCCCTAGCAAGCTCTATAGCGTTCTGTTCACAGCATTCATGTATCCAGTGGTGGTGTTAAATTGAGGCTGGGGTTCTACCCCAGCAAGGGCAAGAATGCAGGGTGTCTGTGGCCGTCTTCCCATACACTGTGCTCCCCCGGGACCTCACACAGAAGAAACTGCACTGCGAACCCAAAGTTCCCCTGCCAGCAATCTTTGTGAGTCCCCAGAAGTCCTCATGATATGTTGATAGAGGGACAGGGCACAGAAGTCAAGGACCAAGAGGGACATGGATCAAGGAGAAGATGGAGAAGGAGCTAGGCAGCTACAGCCCATATTTAGAGAGTGGGAATTCCCTCTGCCTCACCAAGAAGAGAAGGGCTGCATAAATTACATGGTGCTCTTCTGCACTAGTTCCCCATTCATTCATTTCCATCCGTGTAGGCTTGCGGTAGGACAGTGATAAGAACCAACATCTGGATATAAATGTGTGCATTTGTCTTTGGGTGCTGCTGCTGTTAGACATTCTTTACCTGTGCTGAGCTACCATACTCTGGAAATTTGGGGCGAGAAAATGCCATTCCCTGGGGAGCGGGCAGCTTGATACATGGGGGACACCAGCAGGACCCCATGGCAACCAGAACATGACAGCTACCCATGGGAGAGGGCAAATGACTCTAGCTTCTGCTGCTCAGGGGCTCTTGGCATCCTTCCCTCATCTCTTCACAGAGGAGGATCTCATAGAGGACCCTCACTCCAGGATAGGGAGAAATCACCTACGGTGTTTCCCCTCTCCATGTCCTGGGTGAACTTTTGTGGAGTGAACACATGCAGTGTGGGTTCAAGCTGAGCCCCAGGGGCAATGTGAGGGCCACACTGTTTTGGGAGCAGTGCAATTTTTTCCTTAAGAATTACATTTTTGCCAGAGAGCTGGGTTCGTTGTACTTTCCAGACAGGTTGGGTGCAGCAGGATGACCCCACCATGACACTCTCAGCCATAACCTTGTTGACTGGGGCTCCAGGCCTCTGATCCAATTCTCTCTGCTAAACATCAGAGCTCTGCTTGTGCTAAATGGGCTTCTTGATTTGATTCTGGGATCATCTGCCAGCCTTGTGCAGCACCCAGAGACCCCTCCTGATCCTGGTAATGAATTTAGCAATTTCTTGTACAAGCTCAGCCTTTCCAAGCTGAAGGCTCCATTTTCAGGAGCTCTCACTGCTCCTGTGAGCAAGGTGCTATGCCTCGTATCTCTGTGTCTGGAGGAGGATGTAGGGCTGAACTAGGCTATCCTCCACCTGGTGGTTGGGGCACCAATTTCAGCAGAGTGAACTCTGCCATGATAGGCCCTTGCCAGATGAGCAGTGTCATGGAAACTCTAAGGCAGTCTCTCCTGTCTTGGGTGTCCTATAAGACTGAAGAGGGGTCAAGCTTGGGCACAACAAGGGAGGTGGGAAGGCAGGCAGAGGTTGCCCAGACAGACATGGCTCCTGCCCAGCCTCTGCTCCCACTTTTCACTTGCAAACCCTCAACTTGACCAAGTTTATCATCTCATTTAAACGCACACCATGGAGAGTTTGCTAATGGTTCATTTGAGAGTCTTATATCCTTGTGAGGTTGGACTATTCTTCTTTGTACAATTCTCACCTGGTTTACCTTAAAGATTGTAATTGTCTCCAAATAGTTTGAGGAGATTTCTCTCTTTGTTCTCAGGAACTATTTGTATAAGACTGGTATGTCTTGTGCCTCAAAGGTTTGGTGTAATACATCTGTGCAACCTATGTGGAGAAAATAATACAATCCCAAGGTTCTTGTTTGGGAGGCACTCTGTTATGAAAGACCAACAAGAGAAAAACCCACAGGAGTTTAGTGACATGTGTTTAATATGTACATGGAGACACCCAGGGAATGAGTGGTTCTCAGAAGTGGCTCTGAATTCTATCTTCTGTAGCATCTTCAGCAAGGAACAATGAGTTCGAAATGACAAGACACAGGAGAGAGACGGGACAGGGCAGCAACTAACAGGCAAGTGCAGGCTGTCAGTAAAGCTGTTTGGTGTGGACTGCAGGCCCCTGAGTCTCTCAAGCTGTCTTGCATGTTAACTTACTTTCTCTATGAGGGGGAAGCACAACACTTTTCACATTTGTAATTTGGTGTCCTGCTTTTAGGCAAATGGAGGGCAGAGCTGTCCAGCACCTGTACCTTCTCAGTGTCTTTAGCTCACAGTTAGTCATGTTTTGGGAAGGTTTACTGTGTCTCAACCCTCGTGACCTAATCTCCTTACAGGTCCCACTTCTCAACACTTACAATTATAATGGTGATTAAATTTCAACAAGAACTTTAAAGGACATTCAAACTCGAGCAAGCACTTAGCAATATTTCACATATAACTATAGTCATATAATTCCATATACTGTATACATGATATGTAACACACCATTGTAGCCCAGTTCTAAGTATTTCCAACTTTCATTATGTATTATTCTTTAACTCATATGTCATTTAGCAGTGCCTATTTTATTTCCCAAAAACAATGGCAGTTGGTAAAAATTCTTTTCAGTATCTTCAATTATTATTTGTAAAATTTTGTTTTGACTTCTAACTAATTGTGTTTTGGTCTGAAAACGGTTTGGATCTGATTCACTGAAATTTGCTAACCAGTCTTGGTTTGGAATTTGTAGCTACTTTGCAGTAACTGAACGTGCACTGGAGAACAGGAATGTCCCTCACAGTGCCTAGGCTGCCAGAAACCAGAAGAGATGTCTTTTCTCATTTGTCAATGTAGCCACAAAAATCTACCTAAAATTTAACAGCTCACAAACACTGAAGAGAAAATGACTGTGTCCCTGATAGGCCCTGGGGGGAGGATGGTCAAGGCTCTAGGGGACCTGGATATGCCCTTCACCAACCTTCCCGAGTCCCCAGAGGGTGTGTCCTTCTGTGCATGGAGGACCTTTTCACCCTCTGTAGGAACCTCCTGGCCTCTGTCAGCAGTTGCTGGAGACAGGCTTAAAGGACATCATGATCAGTGCAATGGCTTACATCTTAGAGCCTCTGCAAACAGCCTTTTCCTGGAAGCCTCCCCAGACCCTCTACACCTATGCAGCTTCCCCTTCTCAGGCAGTATGGCTGTCCTTGTCTGCTCGTGGGACAAGGCCGTGGGTGTCAGCTGCTTCATGTTTGCTAGAACAGTGACTTTCCACAGACTGAGTGGCATCTCCTGCCCTCCTTCTCAGTCTATGCTCCCAGCCTTGGCTAGCAGCGTGGATCAGGGCTCAGAGCATTCAGCTTGGCAGTGCCCATCTATCACTGTGATTTCTACCCTTTCCAGCAAAGGCAATAGAGGAGAAGGGGACAGATAAGTGGTCAGGAAGTCCTAGACTTAAGGAAGGAAAAATTAGTCTCACCTCTGAACATCTGGGGATAGGCGAGGTTACCAGAGGAGCCCTAACCAGGTCTGTGGCTGACACTGACAGCACGAACTATGTTCCAGCCCTCACTTCAGAGGCCCAGGGGTGTAGACCAGGTTGTTGCCCTGATGGCTACCTCTTGTGTGCTGTGGTTCCCTACAGACCTAAGCTGGTAGGACCTCTAGACCCTCTTTTAGTGCAGATACTGGCCAGATGGATCTTCATTAGGGTCCCAAACTAGACATAGGGTCTACTGATTACAGCCTGGTGCCACCAGGTTTCCTAGAAGCTGGGCCTGTCTCTGCCCCATCTTCACCCTAAAGGCAAAGCTATTTTCTGGAAACAAGATCATCCAGAGTAACGTTTCCTTGGTGCATCCCAAACTGGGCTTCTGGAACATTTTAGGCTCACAGGTGCACTCTAGAGAAAATACTCTCTTTAGTCATGTGCCTCACCAAGATGTTTGATGACTCAGTAACCAGGGACCCTGCAGGCTTAGGGCCTCCCAATATTTCACACTGTTTTGCTCAGGACAACTATGGGATGAGGTCAGGAAGCAAATCCTGGTGAAGAGTTCTCCTGTTTGTCCTTAAACCTCACTGGATGTTCTGCAACAGGCTAGGACACAGTTGGGTATGTGAAGTGGCTCCTTGAGGGTTCTCAGGAACAGACTCAAGTTAGGAGGTAGAGCCTACCAAACCACCCTAGCCTCATCTGAGCAATCAGCACTCTGAGGAGCCAAGAATAGTTAATCTCCAGTAAAGGTGAAAGTGAGAGCCACAGGTCTCCTGGGCAGGGTGACTTCTGCAGGTACAGGGTGGGCAGAATAAGCACAGATCTCCTCCATGGGGTGGAGTTGCTCCAAGAAGACTGAACCAGTGGGCCCTGAGAGAACAGCATTTAGGGAACTTCTCTAAACCCCAGGACTATTGTGGAGTTTGACCATTCCCCCTGCTAAAGACCCCTACCTTTAGAAATACATAAGCACACACACACACACATATGCGTGCATGTACACAAGCACTTCCTGAGGACATTTCCTTTCCTGGATAGCAAAGCACATGCAAGTTAGGTCTGAGTCAGATGAAAAAAGGGGAAAGGCCTGCCCTGGAGACTGTGGGGCCACCAAGGTAAACAGGAAGCAAAGAGGACTTGAGGTCTGAAGTAAAGGATACTGAAGCAACAGGGGCAGGACAAGGAATAGAGGGAACTCATAGCCATAGGGGCCCAAAGACAGCCCAGTAAGATCTGCTTTCAGAAGCTTGGGATGGCCATGTGGGTAAGTTAGAGACAAAGGACTCCCTGGCAGTGGGGAGCAAAGGGTCAGAAGAAGGCTGGCCATGTGAAAACCAGGATGCCATGGAAACTGGAGACCTATTCTGGGGCTAGGGTTCTGGTTCCCCCACCTACTATCACCTGCTTCCTCTGTCTAAGCAAATGCATCCACACGTCTGTCCGTACATTCACAATACATCGCTCCTAAATAATGAAGAACCAGGAACCTTCTTATACGACCCTTAGTAGATTTCACCATTGATACCTGCTGCTATTCAGTGTATGTTCCATGCTAAAATGTCCTGATTGCCCAATAATGCCCTTCATAACTACTGATCCAAGAATTGATACAGGATCCTGGGAACCCAGGTGAAAGAGCAACAGCCCCTTCTACAGCAGCTCTTTTCATGGGGGAAAGAAGCTCTGCAAAGAGCCCTCATGTGCAACAACTAACATGGCTTCTGCAGGAAGCTAGCTCAGCCCCTCTTCAACATCTCACTCAGCCATGCTCCTCAACAGTGTAACAAGATGATGAAGACTAGGATGGCATTCAGGAGCTGTGGACAAAGGGCAGAGCCCACCACACAGCAGGGAAGCCTGTTCAGTGGGGACCATTTTGGTAATGACCTTCTGCTGAAAGTGAGAGAATCCTTCCCAAGGGGGCCGAGTATGGTAGTTAAGTGCCTCCTGGCACTGCCAGCTCCTCAAAAGGCTGTTGAAGACCCCAAGAGACCCCGAGTTCCCTGGGTGCTCCTATGACCATCACCTCTGCTCTGTGCATGAAGGGTAGGGGCTGGATCTGTCCTTGTGTGACAGGCAGGAGTTGGCAGTCCCAACCTTTCCAGTCAACAAGGACCTGAGTGGCTCCTCTGACTAATGTCGGACCAGAGCCCTGGCTCTTGGAACACACTGCAAGCAGGGTGGTTGACAGACGCAAAGGTTGTTGCTGATTAATCCTTCTCTGGTGAAATGCCACAGGGCCATCAGACACGCAGCTTCTCTGCCGGCAGCCGTAAATGGCTTATTGATCACCGACAGGATCTTACAGATATCTAAAGAGCACAGTGTATTCTCAAAGGGCCAGACCGAATTCCAGCATCCCAACCTGCACTCAGGAGACCAAAAAAGGAGCATCCTAGTCGCTTTTCCTGGTCTGTGCTCATCCCGGGACTTGAGAATGTACAAAGCATACATTCACATGCCCATACCTGCACATGGGCCCACACTTTTGTTTATGTATATGCTTACTTATGTGTGTACAAAACCCATATGTGAGCATACCCAAAATAAAAGCCAACTGGGACCTATAAAAAGATTCTCCATCATTAAAAATAGAGAACAAAGTAACAAAGATAAAGATGAAAAGCATATTTAAAAACATTTTTAACAGAAATTTTTTAATTCATTAAAAAATCAAGTATAAATGGACTCAGGAAACAAGATAAATAAGAGGTCAAATAGATTTTTTAAAAGGAGAGAAGCTGTCTAAAATCAAAAAAGAATTAAAAAGTTGATGGATAGGAAAAAAAAGGAAAGCTATAGACAGACTGAAAGTAAGCTAGAGGAACAAAATTTTGAACTAAAAAAAAAGAAAATTTGCACTAACATAATAAAAGAAGTTTATTCTATTTCGCAGTACTGGCAACTGAGACGTAACAGCAGATAAAAGACACAAAGATGGTGCATGTCTCAAAATTAAAAGAATTTCTAGTGGGTCTTAAAATAAATGAAACATGGAATTGGCATAAATAGTTGTGTTTGGTTACAAAAATTTTACAATTTAAATATAAAAAGCAGTTCTTAAAAATAAGACAGCCATATAAATTATAAGTAAAATAATGTACAAGTGACTATGGAATGAATTGAAGGGGCTTCCACATATTAGACCAAATCAATATTGTTTTATGATCATTTCAAATTATTAAGGAAAAGATAAGCTCCAGTGTGTCTCAATGAATTTTATGAGTCTAGTATAACCCTGATACTAAAGATTGACAAAGATATCATTGTGAGACAAATTCTGATAGAGTCTCGATAGTGAATTCAGAAATAAGAAGTCCAGCAAATTCCTAGCAAATTAAATTCAATCACTTTTTTAAATTAACAACATATCAAAGGGCCTGAGTGACAGAGTACTTGCCTAACACGTACAAGGCCTTGGGTTCAATCTCCACAACCCCCTTCCCCAAAACACAAGCAATACAACAGGGCACTGGATTTATTACTTAAAGGCAATGATGAATTAATACTATAAAATCTAGATAGGTGTGGTTTCACACGTCCGTAACCTCCAGCACCCAGGAGGCCAAGGCAGGAGGATCAAGGCTAGCCTGGGCTACATAGTGAGTTCAAGGTCAGCCTGAACCATATAGCAAGACCCTGTCTTAAAAAATAAATAAATTAACAAACAAACAAACAAACCAGGTGTGGTGGCTCACACCTGCAATCCCAGCTCTTGGGAGGCTGAAGCAGGAGGATCACCACAAATTCAAGGTCAACCTGGGCTACAAAGGGAGACCCTGTCTAAAAGAGAAAAAAAAAACTAACAATCATAAAAATGAGAAACTGACCATTTGATTATCAGTAGATATCACAAAAGCCATTTTATAATATTTGATATCTACTTACCTTCATTTTAATAAAAGTCATAGTTAATTTTAAAAGTCCAACTGTTTGGCAAGGTTTATAATGAAATGCTGCCATTTGTCGCCTAATCCCTCTTACTTTAAGAAATTTCCCATTCAATACAAACTTCAAACCAAAAATGATCAAAAGAGATAAAGAAGGTCACTACATACTTGTTAGGGGAAAACTTCAAGAGGAAGAGATTACTATCATAAATATACATGCACTGAACATGGGAGCACCCAACTATGTAAGACAATTCTCAATAGACATGAAAAACCAAATAAACAATAATACAGTTATAACAGGGGACTTTAACACCACACTGTCACAGACAGGCAGATCAACCAAACAAAAAATCAGCAAAGAAATAGCAGAACTGAATCAAACTTGTAAACAAATGGACCTAGTAGATGTGTACCAAGTATTCCACCCATTAACATCAGAATACACATTCTTCTCAGCTGCACATGGGTCATTCTCTAAAACAGATTATATACTCATCCACAAAACATGCTTAAGTAAATGCAAAGGAACTGAAATACTTCCATGCATATTATCTGACCATAGTGCAGTAAAATTGGAAATGAATGACAAAAAACCCCACAAGAACCCAATAAACACATGGAAATTAAATAATATTCTCCTAAATAACCAATGGGTCACAGAAGAAGTTAAAGAAGAAATTAAACAATATCTACAATTGAATGAAAATGCGAATACAAATTTCCAGAACCTGTGGGACACAATGAAAGCAGTCCTGAGAGGGAAATTTATAGCACTAAGCTCTCATATCAGAAAAACGGAAAGAACACACATAAACAACCTAATGCTGCACCTCAAACTTCTAGAAAAAGAAGAGCAAGTCAAGTCCAAAGCCCAAAGCAGGGAGGAAATTATTAAGATTAGAGCAGAAATTAATGCAATTGAAACTAAGAAAACAATACAAAGAATTAATGAATCAAAGGGTTGGTTCTTTGAAAGAGTGAATAAAATTGATAAACCTGTAGCCAACCTTATCAAAAAGAGGAAAGAAAAAACTCAGATTCATGCAATAAGAAGTGAAAAGGGTGAAATCACTACAGACCCTGTGGAAATGCAGAAGATCATGAACACCTACTTCGAAAACCTTTACTCACATAGATTCGATAACACAGAAGAAATGGACAGATTCCTAGAAACCTATGAATTACCAAAGCTGAATCAAGAAGATGTAAAACTGCTGAATAACACAATTTCAACTAATGAAATTGAAAATGTAATTAGGATCCTACCAACAAAGAAAAGCCCGGGCCCTGATGGATTCACCACTGAATTCTACAAGAAATCTAGGAAAGACTTAATGCCAACACTCCTCAAACTTTTCTATGAAATTTAAAGGAAAGCAAGTCTCCCTAACTCATTCCTGGAAGCAAGTATTATCCTAATATCAAAACCAGAGAAAGACCCAACCAAAAAAGAAAATTACAGACCAATCTCCCTAATGAACACAGATGCAAAAATCCTCAGTAAGTTGCTGGTAAATAGAATACAGAAAGTTATCAGAAAGATTGTACACCACTATCATGTGGGATTCATCCCAGGAATGCAGGGATGGTTCAACATATGAAAATCAATAATTGTAATACACCATATCAACAGGGCCAAGGACAAGAACCACATGATCATCTCAATAGATGCAGAAAAAGCTTTTGACAAATTCCAACACCCATTCATGATAAAAACCCTACAGAAAATTGGAATAGATGGTCTCTACCTCAACCTGATAAAAGCCATATATCATAAACCAACAGCCAACATCTTACTAAATGGACAAAAACTGAAAACTTTCAACCTAAAATCAGGAACAAGACAAGTTTATCCATTATCACCACTCCTATTTAATATAGTTGTGGAAATACTAGCCAGAGCAATTAGACAAGAGAAAGAAATACAGGGAATAAGGATAGGAAAGAAGAAGTGAAATTATCATTATTTGCAGATGATATGATACTTTCCATAGAAGACCCCCAAAAATCCATTAGAAGACTTCTAGAAGTAATAACCAAATTCAGTAATGTTGTGGAATACAAGCTGAACACTCAAAAATCAATAACATCCCTGTACACAAACAGCAAAGTCACTGAGAGAGAAACAAGGGAAACCACACTCTTCACTATAACATCCAAAAAAATGAAATACTTAGGAATCAGTCTAACAAAGGAAGTAAAATAGCACTTGCCTACCTCACAGAACTAGAGAAAGCATTCCTGAAATTCATCTGGAACCAGAAAAGACCTAGAATACAAAGGCAATTCTGGGCAACAAAGGAAAGACAGCAGGCATCACAATCCCCTACTTGAAACTATACTACAAAGCTACTGTGATAAAATCAGCGTGGTGCTGGAATCAAAACAGACCTGAAGATCAATGGAATAGATTAGAAGATACAGCCACAACTACAAACACTCTTAGCCACCTCATCTTTGACAAAGGGGCCAAACATGTACATTGGAAGAAGGATAGCCTCTTTCTTCCAATGTACATGTTGGAAAAACTGGCTTTCTATATGCTGTAAACTAAATCTAGATCCATGTCTATCACCATGCACTAAAATAAAGTCAAAATGGATCAAAGATCTGAATATAAAAACAGAGACCCTAACCTTGCTAGAAGACAGAGTAGGTGAAAATCTTGATGATATAGGAGTAGGCAGAGGGTTCACGAACAAAAATAAAATTGCATGGGAAACACTTCCCAGAATCAACAACTGGCATCTCATCTTACTAAAAAGTTTTTGCATGTCAAAGGAAATCTCCAACAGAGTGAAAAGAAAACCCACAAACTGGGAAAATACCTTAGCCAATTGTCCATCAGACAAAGGACTTCTATCTAAAACATAAAAAGAATTAAAAGAAACCAGGCCCCTAAAATTCAAGGACCCAATCCAAAAATGGGCATCTGAGATGAATACACACTTCTCAGAGAAAGAAATACAAATGGCAAATAAATATATGAAAAAATGTTCAACATCAATGGTCATTCAGGAAATGCAAATTAAAACAACACTGAGATTCCATCTCACTCCAGAAAGAACGGCCAAGGTTAAAAAAATCAACCAACAACAAATGCTGGAGGGGCTGTGGGGAAAAAGAAACTCTCCTCCATTGTTGGTGGGAGTGTAGACTGGTGCAACCACTGTGGAAATCAGTGTGGAGATTCCTCAAGAAGCTAGGATTAGAGATCCCATTCAACCCAGCTATCCCACTTCTGGCCATTTTCCCAGAAGAACTGAAAACATCCTACCACAGTGATATCTGTGCACCCATGTTTATAGCAACCCAATTTGTAATAGCCAGATCTTGGAAACAACCCAAGTGCCCATCAATCAAAGAATGGATAAAAAGATGTGGTATTTTTATACAATGGAGTACTACTCAGCTATTAAGAGAGATTGCATTGAGACTTTTATAAGTAAATGGACACAACTTGAGACCATACTCATAAGTGAGATAAATCAAACCCACATGTGTAAATACCGTATTGTCCCCCTAGTGTAAGAAACTGAAAAAGTATATATGATCCAAAATCTATAATAAATAGTATGTAAGGGTAAAAAACAGCTTGAAGAGGAAAAGTAATTGGGAAGGGAAAAGGGGGAAAGCAGGAAGGGAAAAGGAAAAGATATAAATCTATATATATGTATACGTAAGATACCTAAAACGAACATACTGCTGAATGTATTAGTTATTGAGAAAGAACAGTTAATACTCATATGATTAGATCAATTTTACATGTCTATATCTGTTAATGTAAACAACCATTTTGACAATAACGATGCGCAATATTGCAACCATTGTCAAGTTTCTATCATCCTGCTTTGTAAACCTGTAATGTTACTGTTGTGCATTTACTCTAGTCGTTTGTCTCTTTTGCTTTTTGTCTTTCTTATATGTGTCCTTTTTTTCTCTTAAATAAAAAAAAAGAAATTTCCCATTCTCCAGAGGCCATCACTTTCTAAAAATTCCCAGCCCTACCTATACATTTTTGAATAGCATCCTAATCTTGACTTCATCTAATCTTTCAGTCTTATATGTTACCTATTGCCTTCTCATATTGGAAGATGAAAGTTAGGCTTTCTAATACTGCCTCCACTACGTAGATATGCAAACTTCACTTCTTCCTATCTTTTATGGAATGTATCACAATTTTTTGGTAAGTCAAAATCCGTTTGTGTTCATTAGATTAAGAAAATTTCATTTGGTTCTGGGTATGGAGTATAATTGGATTACTTTTTCTTTTTTATATAACTTTTCATTTCCATGGAGCTTATAACAGCTTTGTTCTTCATTAGTTTGATTTTGCACTTGTGATTTGCAGAGCTTCTTGAATTCATGAATTAATGTCTTTCATCAATTCTCTTTACACATTGTTTCTGTCCCATTTGCTCTCTCTAATCTTTCTGAATCTTTAAATATAAGTGCATTAGTACTTTTGAGCATACTCATATTTCTCCTGCATGCTTGTCCCCCACCAATTTTTCCTCTTGGTGCTTCCATTTGGGTACTATCTATTAACCCATTTTCTAGTCCATCAATCCTGTGTTCTGCTATGTTCAACTACAATTCAAACCACTGAGTTGTTAATGTCCAATACTGAGTAGTATAGTTATAGAATATAAGTTTGATTTTATAAAAATTTAAATCAAATTTATTTATTTATTTATACAATTTATTTATTTTTAATCTTTTGTTTTTTGCGACTTGTAACTTTGAACTCTCAACTCTCCTGCCTCAGCTACCCAAGTACTGAAAGTACAGGCATATACAACCACACCTGGATTAAATTACTACGCATAAATTCTAAAGATTTTGGCCATTCATGGACCAGGAATAGAGAGAACAAGGCCACACCAACAAGCAAGCCCAGTCTGGGAAGCAGAGCCATGTGCAGGCTGCTGGCAGACTGGAACAGACAGACCCCAGCCCCTTCTGGTGCATGGGCTGGCAAACAAGAAGTACCAATTCCACACCCCACCCCCACCCCCACTCTAAGCGACTGGCTTATCCAGAGAAACACAGGCTGTGATAATATCTATGAGGTGAAATGCAATTGGAGGCCTATGATGCTTTGGTGTTTCACTGACATTGCAGGTCTAGGGCCAGTGGTCTGATCATAGGTTCAGAGGATAGTGGTACACAGTGTGACATCTAGGGGGGAACCTCCTTCTGAGGGTTGTAGCCATTGCTGATTCCCTATGGTCTGGTTTTGAAAGTCCTATGCCATTTCCATTGTTTAGTTGGATTCAGTTTTATTCTCTTTTGTTTTGTTTGATTATGCCAAATCTGATGGCAGGAGAAGCTATTTCAAAAATAGCAAGATATATTATGGTAGCAATTTTGGATTTACTATTGACTTGCTTTGAAATCTTTTATTGCATTCATTGTTTCCTTTTTATTGTTTCTATTCTATTCTGTTCTGTTTGATTTTTACTATGACTGAAGTTATCTGCAGCTGTTTTGAAGGAATCAAAGGCATTATGGTAACTATTGTTGATTTCATAATGTTTTGAAGTCCTGTATTTCGTACACTGGTTTATTTTGATTGATTTTGTTTTATCCTCTTTAAAATAAAAAAAAGGATTTTAATTCTTTGCTGAAATTTTCCATGTTTTGGTTCAAATTTAATTCAACTTTTCCTCAATTTTCTAAAGTGTACTCACAGTACTTGTTTTAAACATCCTGTGCGGTAACTCTAACTGGATCGTTGTTGGGTCTGCTGCTATTGTCTGTTTTAATGATTGGTCATAGCCATTTCTTCTCCTCCCTGGGTCTAATTGTTTACTGTATGTTTAATGCTGTATATGAAAAACCACTGAGATTCAAATGACACTGGCTGCTGCTGTTGTCCCTTTCCTCCCTGGTGGGGGCTTGTCATATCAATGCCATCGAGGATGGAGCCGGACAGAGGCAACTTGCAGCATCAGCATGAGCCAGTTACCTGTTGTCTACCTACCTCAGGTGTGGCCTGTGCCTGGGTATGCACAGCTCTCTTGGAAGGGATTCTCTTCCTGTTCTGTCTTTGTTGCTTCCACAACTCTGGGGTCCCTTCAAGATCAAATCATTCTGCCTACTCTGACTTTTCCAGGAAATGGTGACCTGTTGTGGCCCACTACATCCTACCAGGAAGTGGGAAGTTGGTGCACTTGACTGCCTTCACCCTCTGTCCTCACCATCACACAGCAGCTTCAGGGAGAGGGTGCACGTTGTGAGTGCTTCCTGAGCCTGCTGATAACACCCCTGAGCAGAGAATTCTGCTCCAAAATTGTTTTGCCTCAGACCCCTTCCTATTTGAAAAAGGCCTCCTTATTTCCTATTATCTGTCCTTTATTTTGCTCTGTATTTATATTGTGGGCTTCCTATATAAGAGAAACCATGTGATACTTAAACTCATGTGTCTGATTTATTTCATTTAATATAATGGCCTCAAGGTGCATCCATTTTCCTACAAATGCCTCAAGTTTAACTTTCTTTATGGCAAAGTAGTCCTCCATTGTGTATAAATACCACATTTTATTTATCCATTCATCTGTTGATGTTTCCAAGATTTAGCTATTATAAATTATGCTGTTATAAACATGGGTATGGATGTATCACTGTGATATGATGTTTTTAAGTCTTTCAAGAAGATTCCTAAAGGGAAATAGCTAGGTCAAATGGAATTTCTATTTTTAGTTTTTTGAGGATTCTCCATACTGATCTCTGTAGTGGTTGTACTAGTTTACATTCCCACCAACAATGTAGAAGGTTTCCTTTTTCCCCACAGCCGTGCCAGGATTTGCTGTTATTTGATTTCCTGATGACAGCCATTCTTTCTGGAGTAAAATAGTGTCTCAGTGTTTTAATTTTTCTCTCTCTTTGTGCTGTCATATTTTACTCAAATATGCCCTGCATCTTAGTCGGTTTCCCAATACTAAGACAAAACATTCAACAGCCACAGCCTAAAGGAGGAGAGGTTTATTTTGGCTCCCAGTTTCAGTTTGTGGTTGACAGGCTACAAAGCAGGCTGCAGAGGGCCATGGCAGAGGAAAAGGTGCTCCACTCATGGCAGCTAGGAAGCAGAGAGTGAAGGGAGGAACGAGGGAAGAAGATACACCCTTCCAGGTCATGCCCTTTCCCCAGGACCCACCTCCGGCCATGACACACCTCCTGACAGCAAGTCAGCCATAACTCTCCAATGATCCAATCACCTTTCACGCACATGAGAACTTAGGATCACCTTTTATATCTAAACCGCAACACCCTCCACACCCAGATCCTGATCCAACCTGGCTGGATACCTGCCTGTTTCACCCTCACAGGAGTAGTGCTGGTAGCTGCCTTAGCCTGTTTCCAGCTTTGTTGTTCATTTCCCTGCCAGGGCACAAGCACCATGGGGGTAGTGACAGGGACTCTGTGGATCCTTAATACTTCTGTACATGATGAGCAACCTGACCTGGCTACAGGAATTCTAAATGGCAAATATGTCTGGGACAGGCTAGAAAGTCATAGCTAAAAGGCTTGCCACAGCTCTGTTTTGCTTTGTTTGCTTGTTTTATAGTATTCAGGATTGAATCCAAGGCCTTTGCACTGAGCTACATCTATAGGGTCTCACTAAGTCCCTGAATTTCCCAGTCTATGTTTAAATTTTCTGTCTTTCTGATTCTACCTCCCAGGGTAATAGGAGTATAGGTATGCACCAATATTCCATCCTTAGCTCTGGACTTTTTTTTTTCTTTTTTTAGATAGGGTCTTACTTTGTAGTTCAGGCTGGCCTTGTACTATGTAGCCTAGACTGGCCTCAAACTCACAGAAATCCTCCTGCCTCAGCCTCCTGAATGCTGAGATTACAGGCATGCCCCATCATGCTCAGTTGCTCTGGAATTTACACGAAGTTGCTTTCTCCTATTTCAAAATTTTTCAGCAACAATGGTAAATCAATTTATCATTAATGTCAGAAAACATTATTGTAAGAGAAAACTTTAAAAGCACATTCAGTTTTCTTCTAAGCAAATGCCTAGCAAAGGAAGGGACCAGCACTCAATGTGATGTAGACTTTGGATCCCTGGACCTGCTAATCCTGGGCAGGGATGAGGCCCAGGGCTGGCCCTGGCCTTGGACATGGAACAGGGCCTGGCCTGACAACACCTAGCTAAGGGGTCATAAATATCTCTTACCCAGGAGTGTCTGATGGCTCAGAGCAAGGGCCCGGCTGTCTGCCACAGCTTTCTAGGGCTGTTGTGGTTTGGAGAGATCCCCAGCTGCCTTAGTCACAACTTCACCACTGACCGAGAGGCAAGAGAAATCCAGGCAGGAGCAAGAGATGGGGTGAGGGTGAGCAGGTCCAGAGAGGCCTTTGTTACCCAGAGTTCCCTTCCTTCCCTCCCTCCTTTCATTTCAGACATGTGAAGGGGTGGTTAGCACAAAGAGCCTACATCACTTGTATGGTGTGGAAGATGGACACCAGCCCTTTGACTGGGCTGGCCAGTGCTCTGTATCACCCCCAAATCCAACTCTGACCTCCTTGGATTGTATTCATCCTGCACCTTACCCCACCTCTCGGGCAAGCCTGTCTAACCTTCATTCCCTTGGGCCATCAATTCCTTGGAAGTCTCTTGGGGGTCTGCCCTCCCAGCCTGCCCTGAAATGTAAAGATCTTTGCCAAACAGACCTCTTCTCCCCCTGGTGTTGAGCTCAGGAAATGGGAGTGGGTTACAGCATCAGAGCGCCTGCGCCCTGGGCATTACTTCATGCCCAGCCCAGGGGATAATCCTCCTACTTGAAGACATGAGGGACAGGCAGGCTGCTTTAAGTCACCTTCCTGAGGCAGGAGCAGCAGAGCTCATCCTGCTCTCCTCACCCTCCCAGCCAGAAGGCTCCTTGGCATAGAGGCTGCAGGCAGGCTGGACTGCTGACACCTTGCCTTGGCTGGGCTAGTGTCTTCCTGGGCCATTGGGAGAACAGTAATGAGACGTTGTGTAACTGCATCACCTCTCCTCTGTCGGAAGCTCCCTGGGCCTTTTGATTTAATTGTGAGTGTATTTCCAGAAACAAATCTGGGGCATGGTGGCACAAGTGGCCTGCAGGGAAGAGAGCTGTAGGAGTGGGGGGAAGGATGGCCCTGAGGGTCTCTTCATTTGCAGCAAAGCTTTCCAAACTGCAGTCCTAGGATGACTGAGATGGGCCAGGCAAAGGTCAGCTTTGGTTAAAAGTTCTCAACATGGGATGGGAGGTGAACCCAGCACTGAGCCCCCACCAAAGCCAGCTCCATCCTCACCTCACATGCCCAGGCCCGAGAGGCAGAAGCCTTCAGTCCCTACCTTCCACTCCATACCTCTTCTGCTTTGCAGAATCAGCCCACCAACCTTTCAGATCACTGCTTCCACAGGCAAGTGGCTGAGTGTTGGGATACTGCCCATCCCTATCAGGTTGTCACCTAGGGTGTCACCTGTTGTGTGCCTTGCCCTGTCACTACTTGAAGTGAGTCACCAGTTCTGTGGCTGACATGTGACCTTGGCAGACTTGGGAGTAGACTTAGGGAGCCTAGCACCCTGGAGTCCCACAGCAGCTGTGACTCACAGATGACCTCTCTGGCTCCAATGTCCCCAGATACACTGAGTGGGCTGATTGGATGAGGCTGGGAGCTGCCCAAGCCCTGCCCCTACCTGTCTAGGCATGCTTACAAGGCCGATGGGTCTTATCCAGCCACCTAGGACACATGATAGAGTCTGCTATTCATCTAAGGACTGGCTGGTATTGGGGTGAGGGGGATACATGGCCTCAACCCAAAGACCAGCATCTCTGTTAGGGAATCAAATGTGTCTTCTGCCTGCCATGCACCTGTTTCTTCCCTGTTGGGAAAATGGCTTTCAGTCCATAGGAACTCACTCCAAGGGCTGGCACAGGGCGGGAATAAACCCAAACTGGCATTTGGGATAAAGCTCTCCTTCCCAGGTCTCAGGTTCTCCAGGGTGGGTCTATCTGGGCCTGTATCTGTTGCCCAGGGTGAGAGCCATGATCTACAAACACAGGACCAGCTCTGGTGCCAGGGCCTGGAGCTTTGGAGGTGTCTCTGAAACAGGGGCTGGCAGAGCTCGGGGCTGCAAGTTCTCACTCTGGCCATGAGGACTAGTGGGCTCTACCTACCAGGAGTGGGTTGGAGGGCTAGGCATGGTCTTGGGCACTCACAGTGTAGGGCCACCAGACTTTTTTTTAGAATGGGATTTGATATTTGTTATTTCAGAAAAGGCACCCAAGTAAGTACTGTGGGAAAGAGCAGAACTCTGACCTTCTCTCACGTATTTTATGGCTTAGTACTGTTTTTATTTCAAATTACAAGGGGGGGGGCACTCTAATCACTTAGTGCAGGGCCCCAGAGGTCTTGGCTAGATCCTTGAATGGAGTCCAAGAGGGACTTTGAGGCCCAGGTCTGGCAAGGCCCAACAGGGTTAGAATCATCAACCCAGAGCAGAAAGTTTGGCAGCTTCAAGTTGGGGCCAGCATGGGCATCACCCCTGACCCCAACGAGGTGACCCTCGACCTGCTCACTGCTGGCTTGGTTCAGGTTTTGGGCAGCCTGACAGTGGCAGGCAGAAGTGGGCTGTGGCTGGCTATCAGAGAGCCAGGCCTCACTCGGCCCTCACTGCCCCCACACATCCCAGTCCGCTCCCTATAGTCCCCCCCACCAGGAGACTTGTCATGGATCCTCCATCATTCAGAACCCAGGACAAGCTGACCACACGGGTAGGGGGGTCGGCAGGCCACCATCCTGTGGATCCAAGTCTCTGTTTCTTGCCTCTTTCAAGACCACTGCACGGATAGATGTACCCTTGACCTGGATGTAAGGCCGGCCCTTCCATGTGCTTCCTGTATGATCGAAGTGCTTTGGCGTCCCCATTTGTAAAATGAGGGTGGCCATCCTGACTGTGTATGGACTTTGGAAGTGTCACAGAAAAGGACATGCATGAGGCACCAAGTCCACCCATACACATCGGGAGGCTTCCAATGTAACCGTAGGGGGCAGCCTTTGCCACCATTTATGCTTCTGCCTGGTGGAAGTTTCTGGAGCCGTGGGTGGTTGGCATCTTGCTAGATTCCCCCATCTACATTCTCATTAGGAAGGTCCCATGTCTGCCAGGCCCCTTCTGACATCACAGAGACACAGCTCATGTGGGCTCCTGTTCCTACTCACCTGGACAGCAGCTTCTAGTGACCTCAACAATTTCCTCTATGGCCTCCTAACTTGACAGCTGAAGCCTGGCCTCACTTCCCCTTGCTCTAAGCACACAGGCAAGGGAGCTGTGAGTTGCAGAGCCTGGCAGAATCTGGGAGGCTGAGCATTCCAGAACAGTGTGGCTGGTGGAGGCCATCACGTTCTTGAGTGATGCCAAATAAGCCAGGCAGGGGCTGTGAGTCTCAAAGTGCAGACTGTGCTGACATGCACCTGGGGACTGCAAGTGCAAAGGCCCACTGAGTGGCAGTGAGCTTCCTGAGTCCATGCTGGGGAATGTGATGGAGGCATAAATAGACTTCCCAGGTATACAAACTCAAGAAGGAAGGGGTTAGGTATAGTATGGAAGGAGGTGTTCAAGGTATGCTGACTGTGATCACAAAAGCCATGGCAGTTCCCTAATATGGGGAGGGCAGAGCAGGGTCTGCCAACTGCTGCCCCTGAGCTGTTTTACTCTGTGTCTGTGGTGCCTGAATCCTGACTGCCTGAAGAGGTTATCAAACTCCCTACTGACAGCCCCAGGTTCCTTCCCCCTGGACTCTGCAAAACAGCTTTGCTATCCCCATGGAAGGCTGAGGCCTCTAGGCAGCAGACGCGGGGGCTGAAGAGCCTGTGGGGTAGAGGAGGACGTTCTGTGTTCAGCAGGGCTGGGACTTTGCCATGGTCTGGGAGGTTGAGGCTCCTGCTCTCCGCACAGAGGGCTCTGGGGGCTAGTGCCAGTGGAGAGGCTGTCTGGACCCCAGAGCTGAGTGCCTTAGGGAGCAAATGACCAACACAGCCAAGCCCCATGTGAACCACCCTGGGGTGGAACCATCTGTCCTTTAGATCCTCACAATCCTGTGTCACAGCTCACAGGAGCAGAAACGAGGCCCTGCCTGAGAGGTCAGTGTGGGTTCAGAGCCTTGAGCCGGCAAGTAGCTGACTCTCAGTGGGCGTCATTCTGAGTCCTTGGCTAATGCATCCTCCCCTGCCTGGGGAGTGGGGGGGCTGCCTTGGCTGCAGCTCATCCTGGAAGCTTCCAGGTTGAGGTAGGCCCAGGCTCCTCGATCTCCCAGTCAGAGAAGAAAACCAGATGCGCTTGTTCAGAGCCAGACCCCCACCACTTCCTTTCCCACTGCCGGGGCCAGCAGCGAGTGCTGCCCTGAGAGAATGACCTCAGCGGTTGTCCTGCTTCCAGGAGGCCCGGTGCCCAGGAACAACACTAGGGACACAGTCCCATCCTATTTTGTCTCTAAAAGCGGCAGCCCCCCAACCCTTCCCACACACACGGTCATGTGCTCGCCAAAGTATCAAGACTCAAAAGTAGGAAGCCAGGAGATCCAGGGTCCAGCTCCACAAATGAAGGCAGATGACTAGAACTTGAGGTCTCAACTTCCCTTTGCGTCCTACCTGCCATCCACTGGCATTCCACTCAGGGGTTTGGCTTCACTCACAAAGGCAAAGTTCTCCCAACTGAGTGCCCTGGGGCTGCCCATACCTACCTGTGTCTGTCACCCAGCCTGCCTACTCTTGGTTGACTGCTTCTGTACTCCCAGGCAAAGTGAGAAGTGTGCAGATCCTTTGGACGCTTGCTGGAGAAAAAAGGATGTTCCCTGGCCAAGTGCAAGACAGCGCCGCTCAGCCAAGGGGAGCCAGCTTGCCTATTTCAGAAGCTTGGGCAGCTTCCAGGATTGGAAGAACAACTGGTTTTCACCTCAGCCAGAGAACATGAGGGCCTGGCTGGGCCAGCAGCAGCCCTTCCAAACACATGGGCAGGGCCAGCAGCCCAACCACAGTGCCTCTCTCTGCCTTCCAGGAGGTATACAGGAATGCTAGGGGTGCTGTCGTGGGGTGGGAGGGGGCACTGGGCAACCAGCAAAGAAGCCACTGCTCCAACTGGTATCCCACTGAGCTTCCAGGCCCATTTGGGGCTGGGGGACACCAGGTCCTGGGGTTGCAGGAGGATGTGAGCATCTGGGCCCCAAATGACTTAGGTTTTGAATACAGTGCTGTCACCACAGCTGGTGACCTCAGCTAGTGGCTCAGCCTATCAGCTGTGGCTTAGCACCATTAAACTCCTCCATGACATAGCTAGAGAGAGCCTTTGAGGGCATTAGCCTGAGCTCTATAGTCCAAAAAGGCTTTCCCTACTCTCTAGGGACTTGTCAAGCCCAGCCACTGTTCCTCTGTCAGCTGTGCTCCTGGGTCACTCACACCCAAAGAAAGGCACCACCTTTCCATTCAAGGGCTTTGTGGGTTACCCTTGGGATTTTAACCCTGTACTCTTCCAGAGCTCCTCCCAGGGTGGGTGGAGGGGAGTGTGACCCTTCAGGAAGCACCATGCTCCTTGGCCATTCACTGAAGATCCCCCTTCAGTGTCCCTGGAGCTAAGTCTGTGGAGCTGGGTGTCCCCTTTAGCCCCAGCTCATCTGGCCAGGAGCCCTCCAGAGCATGCCTGCTAATGGAAATGCTGAGGATCTTGCCCAGGGGCTGGAGAAGGCTCAATTTCAAAACTACCAAACTCTAGGAAACAATTTAGGTCACAGGTAAGGAAATGGAGTCGCTCCCGCTTTGTCCTGCACTTAGGCCCATTCCACAGGTCTTGCTGTGAAGTGTCACCAGGTACCTGAGTGCAGTGTGGCACTCACTATCCCAAAAGACCCCTTAGCCTTTAAGGAGCACCTTTGCAGGAAACCCACAGAAGATGCTCGAACCCCTGCGCCATCTTCTGCTTCCTGGAAAGGAGTGCCTGCTAGCTCCAGGCCAGAGCCCAGAATCTGACTTGGAGGTGGGCAGAAGGACACCCTACAGTAAAAGGACACTGTTCAGGGGCACCTGGCTTTGCCACCCTCCAAACCCTCTATGCTACACATATCACCCAACCTGCTGTAGGGTTTCAGTGAGAGAGAGTTGAGAAAATCCTCCATGTAACAACTGGCCAGGAGGGATGGGTTTTGAAGTGAGCAGAGGCGACTGTAGCCCAGGCTCATTGGTTCGAGGCAGGGTACGAGGATGAGGCAAGTGTGATCCCATCCACCCTCCAGATATCAGCCTGGGCTGGCTTGGGTTGCCAGGGTGAGGGTGGAGGAAAAGATCTGTCTAGGGTAACCTGCAGGACCAGGAACAGCCAAAATCAGCCCAAGGCTGTTGGGCTATTGGTGGTCTAGGTGTGATGGCCATCCTGGTCCACAAAGGTTCCTGGAATTCTTGCTGGCCACTGCCAGGAAAAAGGCTCAGTGGCCAGCACAGATGCATCTGTTGCTACTTGAATGTTCCCTACACACATATGGAAACTCCACATTTGTCATGGCAAAACTCCAGAGGTCACCAGCCAAAAGCACTGTCAGGAGTCCCTGGGGCCAAGACACCCTCCCTAGGGAGCTTGGTGGAGAGGCATAGGGTGGTGCTCATTGAATGAGCTGCCATGGGTTGCCTTGATGACCTGGCTTTCTACTCTGTCCAGTATCTCCTGGTGTCCCTGGCCAGAGTCTGGCCACAATCCTGGCAAGCCCAGCCGCAGCAAGCTGTTGGCAGAGCAGGGGTGAGGTACTGACTCTGCTCTGGGGTCTAAACCAAAGGTAAGAATTGTGCACGCGAACCACCCTCTCCCCTCAGCCCCATCCAGCAAGAAGAGACAGAGCACCTTGAGCTGAGGAACAGTGCTCCACCCCAAGTGGGCACTTTCTCCAGAGCACTCTCCCAGGCATTTCTGGAAACTGCTAATGTCTCTGGAGAGGATAAGGCAGGGCAAAGGAAGTAAGAGATCTAGGGAAGAGGGGCACCTAGCTGTGAGCACTGGACATTCCTTATGGCCTGGGCTCCCCAGGGTTCTGGGGAGCCCATGCCATAAGGAACCTTCAGGAGGTGAAAGAGTTATACGCCCTGATCAGTGACCAACATTCAGCAGTGGTTCCGGAACCAGCCCATAGCGGAGACTGGGAGGAGACTGGAGAGACAGTCTGCTTCCTGTTCAACTAAGATAAGCCATCAGATGAAGGTCTGGACCTCGCCCCTGAGTGCCCATGGCCAGCTGAGGACTCCCATTTCTCTTCTTGGGAAGGCTGAAGACTGCCTCCCAGATTCCCAAGTCACAGCTGGTGAGTGTCTCCTGGGAGAGCACTGGTCACTCTGAGTAGTCATCATGGCGTTGGGGAGGAAGTTAAAATTCTATTCACAATATAGTGCCATTGTGGCCTGGAGACCTGGACCTCTGCCAGGTAAAAGGAAACCTGAGGTGGGGGGCTAACCCCCCTGAGGATGAGGGGACCCCAGGCCTGAGGGAGGTACAGATCTGTGGCTGCATGAACTCCTCTCTTTGGGTCTGGATGCCAGTGCTGCCTTGGCCCAGCCATCTCCTCCTCCCTCCTCCTTCCTCTCCATCCTTCCTGAAGCCCTGCTTCCTCCTCACTAACTGTCTCCTTTCCCTTAGCTGAAGCACACCCCTGCCCTTGGTCAGGTCAGTTCTGTTCCACAGCACACCCTTACACAGACGCGCGCACGCACACACACACACACACACACACACACACACACTGTTACTTCCTTACTTTGGAGCACAGGCTTCTGGGAGCTGCAGAGCTCCTCTTTGTGCTGGGGATACTGGGAACGTGACTCACACGGTTCCCGGGGCCCGTGGAGGCTAATCATCCTCTATCTAATTTAGAACCGACCTAATAGATCTAATTCTCAGCTCTCCCCAGAGAAGCGCTGCCATCTGTCCTGGTTTCAGAGACTGCCTTCCCATCCCTCGCAGAAGAACGGAGTAACCCGATTTCACCTATGCCTGGAGAAAGCATAGGATGTAGATGCTCCAGGACCTGGTGGTCCGGCACAGGGCAGCAAGATGAACTTTGCTTAGACAGCCATGCCCTATGCTGTTTCACACCACCCAGGGTAGGTGACAAAGGGAAGGTTGTGCTCACTGGGATCCCTTGGAGAAGCAAAGAGATACAAAACCCCTGTAGAGCAAAGGCAAGAAACTCAAAAACTTATTGAGGTCTAGAGCAAAAGGGTCCATCTGACCCGGATGTGGAGGCTCACATCACTGTCAGAAGACGCAGTCATGTTCACTTGCCACCAATTTCAAGGTCCCTGAATGAAAACCTCCTTTCTTGGCCCAAGGACCTGACTGCAAAGGCAGGGTTGGGGTCCAGTGGTCAGGTCTGATCCTGTCCACGTGTGGAATGCCCTCATCCACTCAGCATGCATTCATTCATCTTGTGCTGGGGGACCCAAGGAGCCAGAAGGATGAAGGGAGTGAGAGAATGGGCTGCAGGAAGGAGAGGCCCTGAGAGTCACTGGGAAGGGAGGGAGGGCACTGGGAGGGCTGCTCAAAGGAGGAGGCCAGAGAGTGGAGAGCTCTGTGAGCCAGTAAAGAGAGAGAAAAGATGATAGAGAGGGGAGCTGAGAGGTGGCTGGATCATGTGCCTGAGCCCTGAAGTGGAACACCAGCCTGTCCTTCCTTGGTATGCAGGGAAAGGGGGGATACACAGGGCCCCAAGTGATCTCGGGGCAGGTAGAATCCAGTTGCTGCTGGGGGGCCAAGACTGTAGCAACCACTGTCCCTTTTACCCAGGAGTGGACCCTCACAGATTGGAAGGATAGGGGCAGGTCCTGCTGGAACCTAACAGCCTCAGCTCTGGTCAGACACAGTTTACAGGGTTTCTCACTGGCCCTGGGGAAAGCACAAGTCACAAAGACTGACTACCCCAACCTCTACCCTGTCAGGTAGGAACAGGGCATCTGTCTAGAAGTGAGGAGGCTCTGTCCACCTCTGCAATTGTTACCCTGAGCTAGCACAGGCCAGAATGGATACTCTCCCATCGTAGATCCTGCTTCGGGCCCATGCAGCCCATCTACTCTGTAGCCACATCCTTGAGGACCACTGGACAGACACGAATGGCATCCTGACCCAGCCCCACGATGGGGAAAGCCTAAGTAATAATGGCTTGCTGACCCACAAAGTAAACAAACAGAAGACGCCCTCACTGTCCTCAGGAGGTGTCTATGAGAACAACCTGATGGGGCGAGTTCACTGAGTGAGCAGGGCCACTGGTGACATCCATCCTGTCCTTCACCGCCATGAACTTTGCAGCCCTCATTCCTGCAGGGAGAGAGGAGCCTGAGGACGTCTCATCTTAGAGGTCTCACCATAGAAGGGACCAGAAGCAGAGAAGCAGCTGAACGGGGGCTGTCTGTTGAGACGATCCCTGAGAATAACCCCTCACTGGGGCCTCCTTCACTGCCACAGCCCCTGATCCATCGGTCACGCTGATCACCCACAGCTAGACTCCAGGCATGAGGCCTGGGGCATGGCAGGCACTGGTGACTCTTCGGGTTGCTGGGTTAGCAGTGTGGCGTGAGCACCCTTAGCAGCTCCAAGGTCCCCCACGTGCCACCAGACCACCGTCAGGTGTGTGATCCCATGCTCAAGTGCACAGAAATGACTGCAAGTGGCCTGTCCACAGGTGGCTCTAGTGTGACTCCCTTTCACCCTGGGGTCTTGGCCAAGTGTCAGAACCAGCAGATCTGCCACCCTGGAGGTCCTCAAAGGGCAATCCAGGAGGCAATGTTTCCGCCTATGTGTAGGCATGTGGGGAGCCATGCTGGGGGCAGGCTTGATGGAGGACATTCCTCGCTGCACCTAGACTGTGGCCAAACTCGTCCTGGTTCAGAACCTCACAGCCCTATCACAGCCCCATGGGCAAGGAGTCAGCCCTTCTGAGCTGCCTGAAGCAGCGCTACCTCTCCCAGCACTGGGTTCAGGGCCATTCTGTCTGGATGCACAGCAACACTGATGACAACAGAGTCCTTGCCGCTGCTGGCAGCACCTGCAGAACTATAATACGAGGCCAGCATTACAGAATGCTTGTGTAGACAGGTGCTGCAGACAATGCAACCAGCAGCTGGGGGCCTGCTAAAAAATCAAGGTGCACCTATGAGTAAGCAGGGATGTAAGGAAAACAAATGAGCAATACCTGGGACAAAACTCCAGAAGGCTACTTCTGGTTTGTGGGAGTGTTTTGCCCTTGAACTTTCAAGTTCTAATAAAAAGCATCTCTGGCTTATAGCCAAATAGTCTTTATGAACTTGTACGAGGTGCTACAAAGTTCAAAGTACCTGCTAGGGAGCTGTACGGGTGTGAGAACAAGCAGCCCTCTGTTCAAGCGAGTCTGGAGTGCCCTCTGCTGGTGAGCATGGGCGAGGCAGTAGGCCTGGTGCACAGACCCACTCCCCGCCCCCCAATCTCCCTGGGTACTGCAGGGCAGGTCTGAGCTGGGCGATATTATGGACCCTGCCAACCTCACGACGCATGAGCTGCACTCCATGACCCACTAAAGCAGCCTGGGGTCAGTGGTCAGGTTAAGCTGCTCAGGCTCACCTTCTCCAGCTGATCCTCAGAGCTACCCCTACTTGCTGACTCTTGAGGACACACTTTTTGGGGTCCCTGTATTGAAGGCGTGGGCGCTCACCCAGTAAAAAAGCACAGCCTTGGATACCTTAGCCTTTTCCCTGGGGTGCGAAGGCACTGACTTGGTAATGCACGACAGCGATCAACAACATGGTTTTTGTCTCACCCCCACCTCACCTGTGCCCCGTCACCTTGTCAGCCAGCAAAGCGGACTAGATGGGAGCTCGCCCCCGTTGGTGGCTCTCTAAGCTGGCAGTCGATGAACTCCTCTGAACTGGCTAACCCCAAGCTAAAGTGGCTGTCATGTACTGGTAACTGGCTGTGCCACATGAGGTTGAGGAATCTCATCTCTTCTGGTGACAGGTGGCCCACAAAGCATATAACTAGGATTCTGCTCTGAAATCCTGTGTCAGCAAAGCCCAAGCCTGGGTTCCCGTGGCAGCCAAAACTGCGGACTTCATATCTGTAGCTGACACTTGGTGTCTGTGCACGTCACCCTCACAGACCTCCTCCGTCCATGGCTGCCTCACTGCCGCCTCCCACCAGGCAGACACCACCATCCTCATCAAGGCAGACTAGAACCAGCAGCGTGCAGGCCCCATGGATGACTATTTACTGGGATTGTTCTCTGAGGATAACAAGAGCCATGGTCAGGGTCAAATGAGGGGGGAGGCTGCTCTGAAGCCACAAATGCCCACATTGCTTACCTGCAGGGACTGCTGAGGGTGCGGGGCCCCTCCTGCCATCCTCCATCAGCAAGCATGTGAGCCAAGGCAGGGAACCCCTGAAGGAGTTGGAGACTGAAATGGGCCCTATTGGGAGCAGCCTGCAGGAGGAGCAGAGGGAGGTAACTGGGGGCGTCCTAGAAACATCACAAAGGTGAGTCCTTCAGGACATGCTGAGTGGCTTCTTGGGCTGTCACTAGACCGTGTACAGCTTTTACCTATAAATCCAGAGTTCCCTTTGTGTGCCTGTGTGGCACACTCATGAGGCCGACACTCACCCTCCTCTCCCCTAGCGCCATGCCACTGTCCAGCATTGCTGACCTGCTGCCAGATGGACATAGAAGAGGCTGATAGGGGTCCCAGGCCTGGCAAAGGATAGGCACTTCCTGACCATCAGGTTCTCTGCTTGCCCCACTTCTGCCAACCGTATCTGATTTGGGGTCACCTGGGGACTGAGGAATGAAGACATTTGTCATGGCCACCAGCCAGGCTGCAGCGGGGAAGTGTGTTCCAAAAAGGAAACCGGCTTGCGTGAGCTGCTGTGTCTCAGTTTTCCCTTCGATCACAGGGGAAAGGCCACCCTGCTACTGTCTGCCTCTAACTCCGAGTGGTAGGTGAAGAGCTCAACCAGCCTACCTGTACCGAGAGAGAGTCACTGACCCTGCCCAGGTACAGGCTGGGGACCAGGGAGGCTGAAAGGCCCAGCCAAGCCAGGGCCAGAGTGAAACCCACACTTCACACAGGGTTGGGACAGAGGCCCAGGGATGCTGCACAGTGGCTCTGGGCTCTGGCAGGGCTCTGTGGGCCACAGTCCCAGAGGTACAGTTTTAAAAGCACCAAGGAGCCTACATGGTGGTGGACCAGAAGGCCCCACATCCTGAGGTAGCTCCTTGATGCAAGCTGGGACCCAGGAACCAGCCACCTCCTGGCTTAGATCTGAGCAGACGTAGTTCTTTGTGTGGTTCATCCCTGTGCATCTATGGCATCTTAGCATCGCTGTCACCCTGCCAAGCACTGGAGTTGCTATGGTAATGAAATTGTCACCCAGAACACCCCTGTGGGTAGACTCCTACCATGCAGCCTCAGAAACAGCCCCCTCCTGCTACAGATGCACCAGGTGTGTCATCAACAGGACAGGGTCCTCGGCTTGAAAGCGGGGGTGATGGCAGCCAGCCCTATGACAGATCCAGCATTGTGTGACTCAGATCTGGTCCTGCCTGAGTTGGCCGTCAGCCTCCCCAGTGGGAGCCAGTCTGAGTGCTGGGTCCTGGTCACAGCATTTCTCGGGAAAGGCAATGAAGTGCCTGTACTCAGGTACCTGGTCTCAGGGTTGTTCCTACTTCAGTGTGTCCTACAGGGTACTGCTAGGTCACCAGGAGGGCTGGATATGAGGCAAAGTGGACTCCCAAGGACTGTGCCCCCAGAGATGTGCTCCTGCCCAGTGTGTCCCTACTATTTCGGAGCCCTATCCTTCTGTACACTGTACCTCCTGTCCCTCTAGGGGCCACCTGGGAGCAGGCTAGAGGATTCCACCTACACTAGCTGGGACTTGAGCACCTGTGCCCTCGCCAACACATCCACAGGACTCTGATCTCACTATTTACATCAGCAGGACTTCACCTCTGAAGCTCTTGCCACAAAAGGCTGCCTGTCTGTTAGGGGAATTCTGTCATCACTGAGGGGTAAACAGCAGCATTTGGTGACTCTCTCACCTTAGAATCCTCTCCTGTCTTTCCCACCATGTGGACTGTGGAATCTGGATCCTCCCTTAGCCCTAGTCACCACCATCCCGGCCCCCGCCAAGACACCTGCAACCCCGCCCTTGCGCTCTGTGAGTGGCTGACCTCCCTCTGCCAGGTGGGGCTCACTGTGTCATCCATGCTGGCGCGGAGGTGTTAGGAGTGAGCCCTCCACTCTGGGAGATCCTGGATCCCCCTCCCTGTTTCAGCAATGGAGACCTTACACTGGAGGTCTGATGTGGCCAGCTAGTGAACTGGGGGCCCTGAGGAACTTGACACGCCTGGTTGTCCTGCCTCGGCTAGAACTTCTGAGCCACCCAGCCCTAGCTGTGGACATCCCTTCATAGCTGCTTGTGGCCCTGGCTACCGAGTGGACTGAAGTGCCCAGAATAGCTGAGCAGTCCTCGGTCGCTCACGTGGACAGTTTTTGTGGGGTCCTTGTTGCTGTCAGGATACCCACATTTCATCCTTTGTGGAAGATAAGTTTTAGACTTTTTTCACTTGGGGTCACACTGGCTGAGAAGGCCAACTAAGGCCAGGTAAGAAGAACCCAGTGTGGGTCCCAGAACCCAAGCATGAGAGGTCACCTTCTAGGGCCCCGTGCTGCTGGAACTGGGGTTAAATCTGAAAAACCAGTGAAGAGGGACAGAGACAAACACACCCGCGCTGCTCCCTGGAGAACCAGGTTCAGCTGGGAGAGTGATGCCATGACTTTTCTAATTTGGGGGTTTTGAAGAAATGACCACCAAATCTCAGACAGCTTTTTAAAACTTCTCTCAAGGAGGACTCACCCAGGTCCAATCCCTGGAAGCCACCAGCTGGGAAAAGCCACATGGAGTCGCCTATGGGGAAGAGGAACAGGGCTCAGGCACAGAAGCCCAGGGCCCTCAGGCTGGGAGCCAGATAGAAGACTTCTAGGTCTGGGTGACTGCAGCCCTGGAGCCATGGAAGCTTCATTTTAATGAGTAAATGTGAACCTCAGGATAAGATAACAGGATTCCTTTGGGTCTAGGGTCTTAGGACCATTTGCTTCTCAAGAACTGAAAAATAATGCCTCAAGTCCTGTGGCTCACAAGGGTAGAGGTCAGAAATTTCGTTAGAGGTTAGGAGCTGCAGAGGGCTCCTGGGCTCCCTCCCCACCGCGAGACCTCACAGCTAGGTCCCAGATTGCAGCTCCTGGGCCCCAGGTACCATGAGGAGGCTGAAGGGCTTTTGCCCCCAGTGTCCATATTGGCCAGGCACCACCTACCAAAGGAGGAGGCATCACCCTACTCAAGATCAACTGGAATTTATTATGAAATGGGTAAGAACATCATGCCCCACCGTGAGGTTCCACAGAGAGTGAAAATACATCTGCATATTTTTGGTTTTTTAATGCAATGTTGAAAATTTGGCCTAAGCAACAGCCTCATCACTTCTGTTTAAACTATGTAACCGAGTCATTGCCTCAGGTGCATGATGCTACATGAGAAAAGTATTAACCCCAGCATTCAGATTCAAGTTTGTCTCTGCATGGAAAGAGCACTAAACATTAAATAGCTAAGCACTCAGAAACTCACATTCACACTTTTTTATTTTATTTTATTTATTTATTTTTGGCACCAGGGATTGAACTCACAACCTCCCACTTGCCAGGCAGGTACTTGTGCCACTGAGCTAAATCCCCAGCTCCCTATGTTCACGCTTTTTATACTTGCAGTTTGTTGAAAACAATTTGTGTTTCAGGGGAAAACTGGGTTGTTTGGAGAATGTCCCGCCAGGTGCTGTGCTTCTCTTCCCTTTCGAGTCCTGAAGGCTCCTCCATGGTGGCTGAGAGATAGACTTCCAAATCCTGACCTGTCTCTGGAGTGTCAAGTGACTCCATGCCCCCACCCCTGGAAAAAAAACAGTTTTCCCCTCTGTTGGACTACAAATCTGTTTTACAAGGGCTGGGGATATAACTCAGTGGTGCAGTGTCTGGCAAGAGTAAGGTCCTCGGTCCAATCCCTGGCACCCACACACACACAAAGAAGAAGACAAGCAAACGTGCTTTACATATTCTCCTGTGGATTCCTTAGAACATCTGCCTGGCTCCCCCTTTGAACAACAATGAATACGATTGTTAACCCACTTTCATTTTTATATACCACAAGCCATCATCTTATCTTTCTTTGAAAATAATCTTTTAACAATTTTGTTAGATTTGTGGAAATTATTTTCTTTTTTTTTCCAAAATGGATATGCAGGCTTTTATTATTTATTATTTTTTGACATTTATTATTTTTTAACATTTTCATAATCATAAAGATCTCTTTAAAACAAATAAATGTCTCAGATCTATGTGAGGGACCCACAGAGAAGTCAAAATTAATAAAATTGCTATAATGAACATATTTCAGCATATAAACTAATAATTCTTCTCTAGACTGTCAATGCTGTGACATAATTATATTATTTTCCAACTCAGAATGACCTAATAATTTGAAAACCACAATTAACACAGATGAAAAACATGATACTTTTTTTTCAAAGTAAAGAAACATACTTGATCTAATATTTTTATGAACTTCATCTGATGTTACAAAGTAAAGTTTACCAGGAAAAATATCTTTAAATCTCAGAAAAATCAGCAATGGAAAGATAGATGGGGTATGCAACTAATTTAAAAATGCGTACTGTAAGGCAA
Organism: Dasyprocta punctata; assembly: GCA_004363535.1. NCBI lineage: Eukaryota > Metazoa > Chordata > Mammalia > Rodentia > Dasyproctidae > Dasyprocta > Dasyprocta punctata. Next base: position 42,926 of record RJWM01006051.1, read on the forward strand.
GGAAATATGAAATCATTATGTGAATACATGAAAATGCTATAAGGCAAAGGGCTGTCAAAATACAAAAGATATTGAGGAATGAAAAATCAAGATCATTAAGTAGTGGAAACTATTTCTAATGTATAATTTATACTAAAATGCCACAGAAAAAATGAACAGAATATTTTCTGAAGTGGTGGTGACAAATGACAGAGGTAGCTTTAAAGACTGTAAGAAACAAAACAAATTAACTTACCACCTTCTTCAAATAAAAATGAGAATAATTTTCTTGGGAGAATTTAAGCACCAGTAGTAGATACATCATATACCATTTAATGAAATGCTTGGTATTTTCAATACCAACTATTTCAATGCTGAAAATGATGTAGGAATCAGAAGCACATTCTGCTGAGCCTCTTGGTAGCTGACACTTTCCTGAACAGCCGCTACAACTCTAGGATCCTCATGAGACTGGTGTCTCCCGGCTGCACAACTATCAGCAGCCTTGTTCCACCAAAGAAATGAACTCTGTTGAACAATCCATATTTTGTGTGGAAAATTCCAACTAGTTTCATGTAGCCTAGATCAATATGGGCATTAATTGCTCTTTAAATGCATCACCTCACAGAGCTGGGCCACCAGGTTTCATCTGAAAAGTAACCAGTTCGTGAACTCTTTCTTTTGTAGGACTTTCTATTTTGCACCATGGGACCAGATAAGTAATCTCACTGTCTCGTTTATCAGTGTGAGCCAAATTTGGAATGAGGAACTGTTCTTGCCATTCCTTATCTTTGGCCAAAGCTTTCTGGACTGCGGTTCGATGAGCAAAATTATCATACTTCCAAATACAAAACACTTTGTTCATTCTGCCCCCAAATTCTAGACTCCTCCATCCAACCAATTCAGAGTGAGCTGTCTGAAGATGAACATGCTTCTTAAAATTTTCTAGGAGCTCATTCATTTTTGAGGGTTTAGGATAATAGGTACAAAATCCATAGAATGTTCCATCATTTTGCCTGGGGCCTGTAGCAAAAGGTGAGCACACCTCACACTGGTCCCCGCCCTAGAGCTCCCAGCTTGCACTGCTTAAAGAGGCCCGAGAGGAGGTTGGGAATTATTTTCTACTTACCAAAGTTGTGTTCGTTAATCTTGAAAATCAAGTTAGTAAGGAAACTAATGAAATTAAATTAATAGAGTTTAAAATGTTCAGACGCATTTAAGTTTGTAAGAGGAAACAATATTATTCAAATGTCTTGTGGTTTCTTAGATTCATGCATAGAATAAGATGTGTAGCATTGACTTCAAGCTTGTAAAAGAACTAGGTTTTGTTGAACAAAATTTAAGGGAGGTCCTTGTTTTAGAGCAGACTCCTGAGCTAGGCCTCAAAGGTTAATCCAAACTAGGATGGAGTCACTCCTATTGAGCTCCTGCTCCCTGACATGGTAAGGTTGTACTCTCTGTTTTAGCCCTGTAAGGACAGGAACTTGGAAAGGACTGACTTGCTTTTTTTTCCCCCTAAGACAGCATCTTGCTATGTATTCCACACTGACCTTGAATTCACTATGTAGCCCAGGCTGGCCACAAACTCACTATGTAGCCTAAGTTGGCCTCAAGTTCACTGCAATCCTCCTGCCTCAGCCTACTGAATGCTGGGATTGCAGGTTTACCCCACAATGTCTGGCTCCAATCTGCTTTCTGTTCCTTGCTTCTGCTTTACTAGACAAATTCTACCTCCTTTGCTCAGCTAGAAGGAAGGGACTGGAGTCTTGACCTCCAAGTGGTTACACCCCTTGACTCAAATTTTAGGTGGTTTCCAGGGCCCAGGGCCAGCCCCCATCCCCTCAGTACTGGCCTAGGTTTTGCTAAGACCGCTGGGGGGGGGGGGTGGTACTTAGGGACCACAATGCTCCCAGCCTCATCATCCAACCCGTCCTGGCCCTGGCTCTGTGGCATTTCTCATGGGCTGCGCCTGTCTGGTGTTTGCCTGTAACTTCTCCACTTGGTGGTCTCCATCTGCAGCCTTGGTGCCCAAATCTTCCCTCAAGTCTCAGCAGTGCTCAGAGGACAACTTCCTGTGACTTTGCTCCCTGGCCTTGACTTAAAAGTGTTTGTGTGGGAATATCTGTTTATTTAGCTTCCTGGAACCTTGTCTTAGGGGAAAAAAAACTATTTCAGTTCTCTAGGAATGGCTGTGGATTTGTTTCAGAAATCCCACTTGGGTTAGTTTCTCATTTTTCATTTCTCCCGCAGGACCTTGCGCGATTCTGAGAAGCGTCGACAGGTGGCGCTGCTTCACCATTTGCGCTCTTGACTAGATTCACAGGCAGGACCTGCTATGCAGCAGTCACTACCTGCCCCGGCCCTGTGGCCCCACCCCAGGCATCCCTGCGTGCTGGATTGTCCCTGAAGGGGCTCAGCTGAGAGTTGTCCTGGGCTCTGCTGTTTACAGATGTTTTGCACACTGGAAATGTTCACATACCTGGGAGAGGTAAGTGGTGCTATGATCCTGAGCTACAGAAGGGGATCTGAGGCGTGAGGCTTTGTTACCTGGCCTACATCTGGTTGCTTACGAGTGACCATGCAATACCCAGCAGTGTAGCCCCGCCTGCCCTTCATACTTCTGGCCCCAGAGCCTAAATGGACTGGATGCAAGTGGCACTGTGAGCACTGGGCAGCTGTTCCTTGGGCACCCAGTGATCCCAGAGACTCCTGGACAGTGCTGGGTGTGCTCGACCAGCTGGAACTTCCTGAGTCGGGGGTGCCAGGAACATCACATTTCCTATGTAAGGGTCTGGCTCGCCAGAGCAGAGACCTGCCAATGCCAAGGGGACCAGGGTCAGCCCTGGACCCTGGAGGCTAGGCTTGATTAAGCAGGGGAGTAGGGGTCGCTTCCACCACCAGACTGGCCACCTGGATCTGTCAACCACCAGTCCTTCTGTTCCAGCTTTATGACCCCCAGACTCTTAACCAGGAAACCAGGCTTTCTAGACATGAGTGGATGAAGTTCAAACCTTGGGTGTCTGCATCTCTTGAGTAGATTTCTTAGAATATGAGAGTGAATGTATGCCTGGGTGGCACAGGTAACTTGGTGCAAAGTGGGTCCTGGGTGTAGTGTTGGCTCCTGGGTATAGTGTGGGCCCTTGGTGTAGTATAGGCTGCAGGTTCAGAGTGGGTCCTAGGCACAGCAAGGGTCCTGGATGCTGCATGACTCCTGGGTGCAGTGGAGGAACCCAGTGCATGTGACTTTCTGCATAGTTGCCAGCAGAGGGCGCCTACTTCATCAAGCTCTGCAGACCACTCATGCCCTGCACCGGCTGGGTTGCTGGGTAGCAGAAGGCCTTGTGGTTAAGGTGGCACCCTGTATGCCTTTGGGGCTGGAGCCTCGTGAGCACTTCTGGCTGAGCCTTCTTCTGCATCCAGAGCCCAGGTTGCCCTGGTGGCCACTCTGAGCATGTGGTTCTTATAAGAGGGCCATTGGGGGTGGGGAGAGCGCTCTGCAGAGCTATCTCCTTCCCCTGCTGCTGCTCCCCCAGGCTCATGGTTTTCTGAAAACTGCTGCAGCTCACTGTGTCCCTACCACACTATGGCACATGGCACAGTACGTGGGTCGTACACCCCAGCCTACTCCCGGGGCACCCAGGTAAACTTTGGTCAGGATCAGGCAGCTGGGCCCACACACTCAGGAGGTCTTCCTGGAAGAAGGTCCCAGTTCAGCTCTAGGATGGGCTGCATCTTTCTGGGGGTCTTGACCTGACTTCCTGAGGATACCTGCTGCAGTGCCGGCACGCTCCTGTTACCTGCAAGGCCAAGCCTGTCACCCACACATGCTGGCTGCAAGTCAAAGTCAGACATGAATATTTCATGGGCAGCACCATAAATAATGCATTTATGCAGAAAGTACATGTGAATATTTTATATACTGGAGTGCAGCCAAATTTAAAGAGGGGTCCAGGTTGTGGGGCAATGGCCCTCCTGGTCCACAGGTCACATGAAGGCATGGGGGTCCTCCAATTCCACAGGCCTACACCAGGGACAAGTACCTGTACCTCCCTCTTTCCTGGCACTGCAACCCCAGCACCCCCATGTGCTGTCCCCAAACCTACCAACCCTGGCTAACCCTACCTGATCTCACCCCAGTTCATGTAGTTCTCACCCCCATCTAGGTCTTCTGAGTATTTGGGCCATTTTAGGAGCCAGTTCTCCTTGAATGCAGACAAGTCCTCATGCCACGCTTTGTAGAGGCCCAGGTGAGACTGCAGGGGTCACCTTCTTGGGGGGCCCCTCTTGCTCTAAGGGAGCAAATGGAAGCTGCGTTCCTGGAATGATAAATGGAACAATCCATGATCTCTAACCTCTCCCTCCATCTCCTGGTTTCTATTCTCCATTTCTCCCCCCAAAATGAAAATTTATTCTGTGTTTTCAGATTTTCTCCAATGAACAGCTTTTCTAATAGTTTATTTCATTAAAACCTATGATTTATTTAAAAATCAAAAAGCCCAAGACAAAGCCCTAAATACTGAGAAGAGCTTTGGCCTCCCCCCAGCCGGGGTGGGAGTGCAGAGAGGGAATGTAGAGGGGAGCCTTGTTCTGCTTCTCACAGGGGCTCTTTCCTTCTGTGGCTAACACACCCTGCTTCCCATGTGATGCTGATACAGGGGGAATAAATGTAACTCCCAACCTGCTAGATGTCAAATCTGCCAAGTTTGTGTTCTGCAAAACTGAAGGATGAATTCTAAGGAAAAACAGAAGTTAAGAGTATGAAAACTTCATTAAAGAGAGAGCTGCTGAGAGACAGGAGGGGACCCAAAAGTGGGTTGGCGCAGACCCCACTTCATAGAGGAAGTTTCATAGAGCAAAATCACAAGGAGGGTACAATGTGGGTCAAAATTATGGTCAACCAATAAGATTACAAATATAGCCGCTTAGGTAATATTGATCCAAGGGGGAAGCAGGTCACACAGCAAGTGTGCATGGAAAGAACAAGAATCTTTTCAGGAAGGGATGGATCAGGAGGTCCTGGTCACCCACCTGGGTGACTGATACCCATCTAGAATTTATTGGACCAGGTGATACCAATTATAGTATAATCTTCCATCTGTTGCTTATCCGTTGGGGCAGTACGTAGGCCTGGTCATTTTGTCTTTATCATGAGGCCTGGTCTCCGACAGATGCATCTCCAGCCACAGTTGTAATGTATTCATCTTCTATCCTGGCTCCTCCGAGGGCCTGGCCCTGTCTGTCTGTCTGTCTAGAATGTTTCTACTGTCTATAATAATACATATCTAGTACTAGTATGTGCTCCTTGTTGTACATAAAAGTCTACTTAGAGGAGCTGTGTCCCTTGCTCCTGCTCTGTCCTGGAGGCAGCCATCACTTACGCTATACTGTATTTTAATTAGGAATTTTGACAGATGATTTGTTTCCTCTCTCTCTGACTGGGTCATTAGCCTTTTCCCGGAGTTAAGGGGACTGAGCCTCCCAGATGATGCCCAGGACTCTGGTCTGCCCCTCCCCCAGAGTCTGAGGAGCCTTGAGGGCTATCACTCCCCACTTCTCACCCCCACCCCCACTCTTCGGGGTGTGCGGGGTGACCTCACTGGGCCCAGTGTTGCTGTCTACGCACCCCCCTCCGCCAGGCTCAGCCTCCCCATGCTGCATTCCTGAAACCCTGACTAAGGCCACCTGTTCACACAGGCCCCTTGCAGAGGCTCACACCCCAAACCGGCTCTGCCAGCCGCCTGCCCGCCTGCCCGCCCCGGGAGCCGCCTTGCCAGGCCCCTGGCCTCTGGGGTGCACTGCTGTGGAGGCCACTGTGGCAAGAGAGGGCAGCTCTGTGGTCTGGGGCTGGTCTGGGAGAAAAAAAGGAAATGTGCTTCTTGTCTGGAGTTTATGTAAGAAGGGGAACCTAAGAACGTATGCAAATCCCTGAGCTATCCAGGGGGAGAGATCGAAATATTGATTGGAGGGGAGGAGGGGCAGGGAGGGAGGTAGAGAGAAGCAGCGAGAATGAGAGAAGGAGGGGAGGACAGAAGGAGGGGGGAGGGAAGAGGAACAGGAGGAGGGAAAGGAGTGGGGAGGGAGGGAAGTGAGAGGCTGCTGCCACTCAGCGGGGCCCTGAGACTGGGCCGGCCTTTTCCCTCACACCCTCGGCCTCTCCCACACCCCCTCCCACTGTGCTGGGAAGGCAGCCAGAGGGTGGCGGCACCCAGTGGCTCACAGGGTGCCAGCCTGGAGAGCATTCTACCTGGGGCCTACCCAAGGCAGCCAGGAGCTCACAGCCAGGGCAGACTCTGCACTGGGACGCTAGATGGTGCACAGTCCTGCTCCTTCAGTGCCCCGCAGTGGGCCCTGCCTGCTGTCCCCAAGACAGGGGCTTGGGCCACGTTGGGCTTCTCTGAGGACCATGCTGGCCACCGAGGTGCAGGCCAGACCTCTGATTTCTGGTGAGACAGCCTCAGCCCAGGCCCCAGGTCTCCTGGTGCTCAGGCCCTAGGCCTTGCTGGCCCAGAAGGCAGACCCTGGACTTTTCCACAGACAGTTCCTACTTCAGGACTGTCACCCCACAGCAGGTCCCTCCACTAGGCTGGTGCTCCAGGTTGGGCTGGGCAATGAGGGCCACATGGGACTGTCCCTAGAGACTCCTATGGCCCATCAGTCCATTTGCTGGCTCCTGATGACCAGAGGGCCTCGAGAGCCATCTCGGGGAGTCCTGCTCAGCAGGACCTTGACGCTCAGCCTCCTTCACTTGGCCCTGTGGCCTCGCTGCCCCCAATTCCTGGTGCTCACGCTGCCCGCCCCTGACATGTCCTCCTCCTCCCCAACCTCTCCTCCCCCAGACTGCACTTCCTCTGTGTCGCTCCTTGAGTGAGTCAGCACAGAGATGACAGCACTCTCCCTTGGTCAGTCTAGGGCCCTGAGGCCCCCTTGCTTCCAGAATGCTCTTCACCTTCAGGTTCCTCAGCATTTGGCCAGAGTCCTGCTGTGCTGTGGGAAAGAGGCCTCAAAGGCCAGGCCCCTTTCCATCTTGTCTACTTTATGCCCAGTGCTGGGCTCTGGGGTCTGACCCAGCCCTCTTCTCATAATGCATCACAATAGGGGACAGTGTTGGGCTTGGCCTAGTGTCTGTGGGGCAGAAGGGGGCCAGCCTATGCCTTCAAACCAAGCCCCAGTCTTACTGTGGGCCACAGGAGTCCATCAGCAAGTAGCCTCTACCCTGGGCCTTTCTAGGAAGCTGCTGAGCCCTTCTCAATCCCTTCTGTGCATCAGGGGTGCCCAAGATCCACCCCCAAGGCCTCACACTCTCACCTTGGGCCTGAGCCAGCACCATGCCACCTCTCCACCCAGTGGGTCCCCCTCCCAGGGAGGTTCCAGCCTCAGGCACCAGCAGGTCAGGTCCTGGCCCAGCCCTCTTGCTGCTGACCTGGGCTGCAGAAGCGAGAACATCTCCACACAAGGTTGCTGTGACCTGCAAGCCCACTACCTCTCCCTCAGCCTTCTATGACTTTGGTGGCCACCCAGGCTTCTGGGAAGTGGGCAGTACCTGGGGACAGCTGTGCCTGCTCCAATAGAATGAAGAGTCCAGGGAGTATTGATGGGTGGCTGGGGGTTGGGAAGTGCAGGCCCATTGACCCCTATGCACCCAAAGTCAGCCCCTTGGTACTCCAGGGAGAGAAAAGATGAGCATAGCCTTCCCAGGGAGGAGACCAAGGCTAAGCCAAACGTGAGGAGCAGGACTCCCAGACTAGTGCTGAGGTGCTGACGGTGGGGAAGGCGCATGATGCGTCCAGACACACCAAGTGGGCAGACCAGAGAGGGGTGCCGAGGGGCAGGGGTCAGGGGGGAAGGGGAGCTGAGGGAGGAAGTGGGTGTGGGGGGTGCCAGGCAGACACACAGAGACAAGATGCCACTGTTGGGGTGATAACCTGGCCTCACTGTGCAGCTCAGCTGAGAGATGTCCTCCTTCCAGGGCTCCACACTGGCTCAGCTGAGCTCTCAGCAGCTCATAAATATTCATTTAAAAATTAAAGCCCCATTAAAGAGCTAACTCATTTCTGATACTTGCAAATTATTTTTGTACAAAAAAAAAAAAAGATTTGGCTGCTGGCAAATGAGGTCCAAGAAGCCATACACAAGGCAGAGCGGAGGCATGTGGAGCTGACTCTCTCTCCTGAGGACGCATCTAGGGCCAGAGCCCCCGAGCAGGTCCGACCTAGGTACCATCCAGTCCTCTCTCCTTGGTGGCTGTCCTGGCCTCCTGTCAGGTCTGCGGTCTGCTCCAGTGACCTCAGGGGTGAACGTGGTGGAAAGAAGCTCTTAGGAAGAGACCAGCTAAAAGTGAGTGCCCAGCCCTGTAAGGAGGTGGCTGTGGAACACTGTCACCTCCGAAAGCTCCAAAAGCACTTGCTCTGGTTTTCCAGGATCATTCTGGTCCCCCCCTTTCTTTTCAAACATTTTTACTATACCATATCCAGCCCCACACAAAGAAGAGACGGAGGCCTTCACCACTCAGCACAGCCTCTTGCTTCTGGTGCTGCATCCCTTAATCTGTAAGTATTTCCATTTGTTTCTGAAGAATTGTGCACTGCTCTTTGTCTTTGTCTTGACTCCTCCTCCTTCCCTACTCTGAGCTATGGATGGGGGCTGCTCAGTGCTATCAGTGAGGGCTATAAGTGGAAAGAGCCTAAATTCTCCACCTCTGGAAACTCGCTAAACATCCAGTTCTAATGCAATGTCTGCTTGGTAAAATGTGCATGTGTATGCACGCACACATACACACACACATGCACACACACATGTACACACACATACACACATACATACACACATACACACACACTCAAACACACAGGTACCTGTCCATGCCTTTCTGAGAAGATGAGACCAGGGTTGGCAGGAATTGTCTCTGAGTGTACCCAGGATTACAAGTGGTTCAGGGATTATTTTAAGATGTCTATATTTTGTGATTGTTCTGTAAAAAGTGTAAATTACTGTTATAATAAGAAAATAGACTTTATAAAAAAAAGAAATCTGGGATCAGGAAGATTAAGGGTTTTATTCATTTTCATTTAAAATTCTGTGATTGTTTCCATGCATGTTTCCAATTTCCAGTTCATATTTTCTAGACTTCACTGCTCAATGTGCTATTTGTGACCCACTGTGACTTATTTATCCGATCCCTTATTGTTAGATATTTGCCTGCTTCAGCATCACACTGGGGCTGTAAGCTGCAAGGACAGGACCACCTCCAATCCACTAGGGTGTTCCACAACAAGACAGAGTAATGCGCTTTGGGGAGGGGTCAGAATGAGCTTGGCCCCATCTTTAAAGTGAGGTGTACAGAGAACACCAAAGCCAGAGGACAGGAGCTACAAAAGGAGCACCTGGCTGCCTCCACAGCTCTGCCAACCAAGTGTCCAGGGTCAGAAAATTATATGCTAGGTTGAGGACTGGCAGTGGAGTTCAGCAAATGTATTCCCTTAACTTTTTCCTCCTGTTTGAATTCTTATTATATCAGTATTGGCCTAGTTTTGATCTTGAGTGTCTCCCAAAGGCCCATGAGTTAATGGCTTGGACCTCAGTTTAATGCTCTTGGACAGTGGTGGAATCTTGAGGAGTGAGGTAGAGGGGAGGATGTTAGGCTATTGAGAATGAACCCTGGAGCCTCTTCCAGGGACCCTGGTCTCTTCTCTGTCTTTGCTTCCTCACTGCCATGACGTCAGCAGCCTCCTCTACTCCCACTGCCCTGGCCATGATGACCCATAGCACCACAAATCCAAAGCAATACACCACAAGTCCAAAGCAATATAGCCAAGTGACCATGAACTGAAGCCTCTGAAAACAGGCGCTGCACAGACTGCCCTCTGAATGCTGATACCTACGCTGGGTCACTGCAGCAAGGGTGAAGGGGTTAGTGAGTTTGGCTGCCCTTCTCTTCCCTGCCACTGCCTACAGTCTGGGTCCACTAAGCTTGGGGTGAGGGAGGGAGAATTTGTGACCCTGTGGGAGTAGCTGCTCAGGAGACATCCGGGGAGGAAGGGCAGGGCAGGAAGTGTCACTAATCTGGTTCATTCCAAGGAGAAGTCAGGACCAAGCTCAGTCTCCAACTTCCGTCTTCATCCTGGCCTCAGTAGATCTGAGTTGAGCCCCCTGGGTAGGATGCAAAGGGGGCTACTGGATTCTCTAAGAGGTGGACAGAGGAGAAAGGGATCAAAGGGAAGGGGCTTCTCTGCCACTTAGACTGATGGCAGGGGTAGGTGATCTCAGTGCCCCTCTGTCAGTTTTAAAATATGCTGCCCTGACTCGTGGCACAGTGAGAGCCCTGGGACGAAAGATCTTGTCTTGCAGTGCTGCTTAAAGTCCTGGAGACAGAGGGAGACTCATCAAATTTGCCACCTAGGAAGTTATGGAAGCAAAGGCTACTGGGAGCTAACAGATGCTCATTTCCTTTCTATCCACAGTGCAGAATCTGAATACTGGTGAGGGTCCTGCTGAAAGCTTCCTTGGCTTCCCTCACAGATAGAGGCAGTCACCTGAGACAGTCAAGGTTATGTTGGCAGAACTGCAGAGTGGGACTCTAGAAAAGCACTTTGAAAAAAGGGCCAACAAAGGGAAGGAACTTTGCCCTGGATCATCCCTTCTTTTTGCTTAGAATATAGGTAGGATGCTGGATGTAGGCAGCCATTCTATGACTATGAGGCAACAACCCACTCTGGGCAGATTTCCAGGAAGCAGAAAAATCCTGGGTCCTGAGGGTGTCCTGTATCTACCTTGTTGCTTACCGGTACCACATGATGTCAACCAGGCCTTCCCTCAGTCAGAGATGAGGCCCCTAGTTTCCTGGCAGCTGTGACTCTCAGTTGGATGCCATTCCTAGCTGGCAAGGGAAGGGTATGAGATTGATACCTGGGCTCATAGTTCCTAGAACAGTGTCACTTTGGAGGGGACTGAATTGGGGGTCATCAGGAGTGGCTGTGGTCCTGTAGGGCTCTCTGCCTGAAATTGACCTGGTACCAATCTTCTCATTGTCCTCCTACCCACAATGTGACTCCTTGCACCCCAGACCTCTGCCTGGGGCACCCTGTTCCCTCTCTCATACCCTTTATTTTTCTCTAGGCTTAGATATTGTCTCTTGGGGACATGTTCAGGACAAAGGGCACATTCCTGGGTGTTGGGCTCACGTATCTTCTCCTGGATGTAGCTGAGAGGATCCCTGCTTGACTGTTGCTCCACTGGGCACAACAGGGACCCTTTGATCACCACAGCTCCCTGGAGTCTAGTTTCATGCCTGACACAGGTTGCTTCTCTAGAGTATGTATTAGGAATGAATGAATGAACAAATGAATGAATGAAGAAATGAATGTGGGCTGATCTAGGCATTGGAGAAAGCTCTGGGGGCAGCCTGAGGGGACCCTGAGGAGCTCCTGGGGTGAGGTGGGAGACAGATGGCATGGGGGTGTCCAGGGAGGCTTCTGGGGACCTTGTTGTGCCCTCAGGCTCAGGCGGTGGAACCCATAGAGCTCAGTGCTGTCGGGACTGTGGGCTTTCCCCCAAAGCAGCCCTCGTAGAGCAAGACATGCCTACCCTGCCCTCCCCAAGGCTGCTCTGGCCCTGGATGCCATGGATCAGGAATACCAAAGAGGGCCAACTCAGAGGGACTGGGGAGGAGACCCTCAGCTGAGTCACAGTGTTCCATTTAGAGGAGGTCTGGGGCTTAGAGCTGGCCCATTCAGCCTTGACCTCAGGGTGCTTTCAGAATGGACTGCATCTTCCCAAAGCTCTAGCTGCATTCTCTCCTGAAACATCTAAGTGCCCCACAGGCATCCCAAGACTGGGTCCTGATGCCGAGGGCTCCTTGGGAAAGAGCATCTGGCAGACAGTGAGCTCAGCAGTGTGGGAGGAGGCTCCAGGCTGAACTGGGATATAGGCACAGGGTGCCCAACCCTCACACTGCCAGGACAGAGCCTGAGTTTCAAAGGAAAGATCAAGGGGGCCTTCCTAAGCATGTAACTCATACTAGATGACAATGATACATCCAAGATTGTCTTGGACCCAGGGATGGTGCTGAACCATTTCCCAACCCGGGGTGGTGCTGGGGTTCTCTCAGATACCCAGAACCACATGCCCATTCCTCTGGGTCTTCAACAGGCCTCTGTCTGATGCCTGGCCCAAATCTACTCTCCTCAAGCCAACTGTAGCCACTTCCTCCAAAAAGTCTTCCCAGGTTTACCAGTCTTACTGGATCTGTCCTCTCTTTCTGTTTCTGGGTCAGGATTCCCTCCTGTTTCCCTGGACCAGAGGCCTGAAACAGAGTAGTTTCACCAAGAGCCACTTGTGGCCTTATCATGAGCTATAGTAGCTTCTCCCACATACTGTCCAAATGGGACTTCCTAACAAGATTGACAGGCTCAGGTGGCTCTGGTTTGCAGGCATTACTTTTAGGTGCAAGCTCAACAGAACCAAGTAGCCCCTCTCAGTGACCATGACCATTGCTCTCCACTGAACAAAGTGCATCCCCAGGTCTCAGGTCTAAAGCCAGAGCAGCCTCTGGAACTTCCTCTTCTTGCATGAGTCTCTTTGGTGGTTTTCAACAATGACAGCTTCTGCCTGGTGTCCTCAGGACTTGTCCAGTTGTGTCTGACTTTGGCCACATCTCCAACATCTGATGCCCAGAGACCAAGGGCAGCAGCCCCTAGCCTCTCCACAGCTGGTCCCTCACACTGGCCTGCATTCAGGAACTAGAGCTGGAGGGGGAGCACCTTCAAGAGTGGCTTCCAGGAATCCATGGGAAACTACCAGCCCATTTCTGTGTTGAATAATTAACATCTAAATCTCCACCCTTCCCGCGTGACTCAGCCTCAGACTGAGTCACAAAGATCAGATCACAGTCGCTCAGGGCCTTCCGTGCCTGGAACCCTCACCTCACTGGCTACTAAGTATGGATATAATGCATTGAAATTCCAGAAGTGTCTATGCCACATAGCACCTAGCCTCTGTATAGTGTCATTTGCTGCCAGAACAAAGTTTCTTTCTGGTTAAAAAAGCAAACAACAAAATAAAACAAAAATGAAGGCCATGCTAAAACTTCCTGGTCAGCATCTTATGGAGGGACCACTGAACACCCACATTGCTGGGACATGGAACAGCTCAGGGCTTTAGGGACCTACCTGATTCTGGAATCTTGTTCACAGGAGCAAAGACGGGTTGTTTTGCTGCCCTGAGACCACAGCTACTAGGCATAGTGACACAAGAGCTGTTTCTCCAGCACAGGTCTGACCAGGTCAAAAGGATTTCTGTCTCGAGCATGATGGCCAGTCTCTGGCAAGATCTTTGCATTGGGTAAGGATACCTCTCCCCTGGGAGCATGAATTTCACTGGGCTTTGGTAACTTTGAATCTCAAAGGGCAGCAGTCTGGGTTCCACTCCTTCTTCATGTTATGTGCCTTAGGGTGCATTTAGGTGCCTGAGAAGAGAGGACTCCAGCTTACCAGAGCTCCTGCTGAACTCCAGACCGTTGCTTGACCTACAACAGTGATGGTGATGATGATGTAATCATCATGGAAGCAAAAGCACAGAACATAGACTGTGCTTTCAGTGAGGCTGCCTGCCTGGGGACTCACAGAGGACCTGGGGGTAGAGGAACTGATGGTGCCTGTCTTGGTTACTTTTTACTGGTTGCTGAGACAAAATACCTGACACCCAAAATTAGGGAAGGAAAGGTTTATTTAGCTTACAGTTTTTGGAGGTTTCAGTCCACAATCAGCTGGCTCCAAGGCAGGGTGGCATGGCACAGGAACAGCACTTCAAGGCAGCAGCCGAGCAAAAGCAGCCAGAGTAAAAGGAAGGAGAGGAGCAAGCCTCTTCTCCTCCTTTATATAGTACACAGGACCTGCCCCCCCCTCCCCAAGGGTGGGTGTAGCTTCACAAATATCCTTGCCTTCCTTTGCACAGGATGAGGATGTTTACCAAGTAAGACCCCTGGCTCCCTGCTGAGTCTCTCAGCTAAGCTTTTGACCTTCTCAAATAGACACAATGGCCAGGTAACTGCTTGTGCTCTACACCCCAGGATGTAGCTCTGCTGCCTTACTTAGTTAAGCTGCTATACTTCTCAAGTTGACACAATGTATAAACCGTAACAGTGCCCTTAGTAGGCTCTGGACCCACTTCCTTCTTGGGTCCCAAGTTTTCAGAGGGACCTCCAACCCAAAGATCCCTGCCACCACCCCCCCCAATACCAGCCAGCCTTTGAAGGAACCCAAGATCTCTTCAGATGAAGGCCATGTCTGGGGTCTCTCTTGAGGTTGACATTTGCTCTGATTATAGGGCTGAATGTTAAGGACCAATACTGAGAACCAAGAGAGAGTTTATTTCCCATAGATGGAGACAGAAAGACCCAGAGAGACATAGGGGCTCACTGGAGGAGGCAGAGTAGGATCACAGAGCCAAACTGCCTCATCCATAGAGCCCACACACTAGGCCTGAAGGGATCTCTGGCCAGTGAAGTTGTTCACAAGGGTCTCTGTGCCATGGGGTTCTGCCAGCTAAGCACAGCTCCCTAAGGGCCCAATAAGCATATCCATGAGTTTTGTGGGTTTCTGACCTCAGTGCCCAAACACACAAGAAAAGTGCCATAGCCTTGCTCAAAGCAGTATTGAAAAGTTAGTCACAGCTTTGACCCAGAAACAAGGTCTTGTGCATCAAGGTCTCCCATATACTCTCATATCCTCAGTGTGCCTGAAAGCCGTGGAGGCATCCTGTGTCTGGGTGGGCACTCATGGAGCCCAGGATCATACACTGCCTCCTCTCCTGCCCCAGGTGCCCAGCTCCCTGAGGGGTGGGCTGCCAAAGAGGCAGGGGCTGTCCCTTGGGACAGGAGCATATCAGAGCCTGACTGTGTGCTGCTGCTGCCAACCCTCTCTAGACACTCATCTCTGGGGGCTGAAGTGGAAGCTGGGTCCCAGGACTTTTTGGCCACCATATGACCAGCAGAGGCCAAGTGTGGAGACTTCTTGAATAAGTGTGTGTATGCATGTGTGTGTGTACCCACCCTAGAGCTGTACCCAGTGGGGTTTCATGCCCCAGGCACTTGCATCCAGAAGGCACCTGGCAAGATGAGGACTGAGTCAGGGAAGGGGATGACAAATAAAGCAGTGCAACCCTAAACACTGTGGAAGGTCCCTCCAGGCCTGCTGCCCTCAACCCCAGCCACAAGCACACTGCCAAAGCGTAGGGCCTCCCCGGCATGCAAGTGGAAGTCCTGGGCTGGCTGACTGGAGCTCTGGACCTACAGCAGCACAGAAACGAACCCACAGTCCAGCAACTGAACTCAGGAAAGACAGGAAGCCTTGACCTTCACTGATATCAGAGCAAAAAGACCCAGGAAATGATAAGAAGCTTTACAGTAACAGTGGATCTGATCTTGTCATGTGATAAGGACTGAAAAGAGAGACCATCAAGCTCTGCCTTGATCCCTTGAAGCTCTCGAATATGCACTTCCCAGGACCTCTTTGCCCAGAGTCCTTGACAGGCCCAGGTTCAACGCTGTGGACTCTAGCACTGTCCACCCACACTGCTCCCCATTCTGCTGTGCACAGGGCCTTCACTGCCAGTGAGGACCACACCTTTGATTACAGGTGAGCTGCAGCCCTCATACAGGGGTTTCTGGGACAAAACCACTACATTATTATGCAGAAAAATTAATTAGCTAGCAAATAAGGCATAATTACATATTCGAACAACAATAAAAATGCAACACAATGCAAAAATGCAATATAAGCACAATTTCTATACATTGTAAATAATTTTATTTTGATGAAATATGTATACAATTCACCATTTTAATCATTCTTAAATGTACAGTTCGGTGAAGCAAATACATTCATAATGTTGTATGATAAGCACTATTACCCTTCTCCAGCACTCTTTCCTCTTACAAAATTAAAATCTGTACTTAATAAACTCTGGCTTTCATTTTCCCTCCACCTAGCATTTCCTTCTCTCTCTGCCTTTCTGTGTCTCTCTGTCTCTGTCTCTGTCTCTGTCTCTCTCTCTCTCTCTGTCTCTCTCTGGATTATTCCAGGTAGCTCATAAAAGGAGTATCACACAGAATTTGGTTATTTGTGTCTGTCTCATCTCACTTAGTACAATGTCTCCAAGATTCATCCATGCGATAGCATGTGCTGGAATTTCCTTTGTTTTGAGGCTGAGTAAGGTTCTATTGTATGGATGGCCACATTTTTTTTATTCATTTATCCACTGATGGACGCTTAGTCTGCTTCCACCTCTTGCTTGTTGTGCATGGTGCTGCTATGAACATAATTGTAAAAATGCCTCTCTTTGAGACCCTGACTTCCATTTTGGGGGTCTGCATTTGGAAGTGGAGCCGCTGAAGCGTATGGTAATGTTATGTTTAACTTTTTTGTTTGTTTTGTTTTCTGGTACTAGAGATTAAACCCAGGGACTTCCACCAGTCTATATACCAACCCTTTTATTTATTTATTTATTTATTTATTTATTTATTTATTTATTTTGACAGGGTTTTACTAAGTTAATAAGTTCCCCAGACCGGGCTCAAACTTGGAATTCTCTTGCTTCAGCTTCCAAAAGTGCTGAGATTATATGCATGCACACTTATTCCCAGCTTTATGTTTAACTTCGTGAGGAACCACTAAATCGTTTTCCAAAGTGGCTGCACCACTGCACTTTCCCATCAACAGAGCACAAGTTTCAATGTCTTTACATCCTTCTCAACACTTGTGATTTTTCTTGCTGCTGTTGCTGTTTTAAATAGCCATGCTAATGGGTGTGACTGCTAAACAGAACAGTTTTGATTTTCATTTCTCTAATGATTAGTGATGCTGAGCCCTTCCTGTGCTTATTGGTCTACTCATGTCCTTTGCCCATTTTTGACTTGCCCTGAGCTTTAGGAGTTCTCTGTATCATCTGGATTGAAATTTTAGGACACAGTATGACGCTTCCAAAAATTTGTTCATAGCTGGTTGCTGTGGACCACATCTGCAGACCTCACTTTTAGCTAAAATCTGGGCATTGGGCCTGCATCACTTCACCTGAGGTCCAGCTGAGCCACAGCACAGCTGCACGCCCAGTAGGGAGCACGTGTCAGGCTGAAAGGTCAGGTACAGCACCCCAGCATGGGTGCTGCCCAGGAAAAGCCTGTGAGCAGATGCAGAAGCTAAGGCTCTGGGAGTCTAAGTGGCTCAAAAGTCACTTTAAACTGTGTCCAGCCCAACACCAGGGTTACTCTAACCACCTCATCCCACCTCAACTTGCAGGCTTCCTGGAAAAATGAGGATTCACAATAGTTTTGCCAGAAAGTAGAAGAAATATACAAAGATACCTTACAAATAAATAAGAGAGTACAAACACTAGTTTTTCAATGGATAAAACTGGGCACAGGAGAAAATCAAATACTTTAATAAACATGAGCAATGTTTAGTCCCACCAGTGGTCAGTCAGAGACAGGCAAACTAAAACCACACAGAGGCATTTTTGACAACCATCAAATCTAACAAATCTTAAATATGTTGTGGCAGTTACCCTTCCAACAGGATCTTGTGGCCTGTAGTCCCAACTACCCTGGAGGCTGAGGAGGGAGATGACTTGAGCCCAGAAGTTCAAGAAAGTCTGAGCAATGTAGTGAAACTCTTATACAACAAGAAGCAGGAGCTTGTCTTCTAGGTGTCTGAGTGCAGTCCACCACCAGCTTGTGGAGCATCCAGAATTCAGAGCTCCGCTGAGCTGAGGCCGCCCTCTTTCCGTGAGGGCTGAGCACGCTGGGTGCCACAGCCTGGCTCGCCATACGCTCCCTGCTCTGCAGTACACCCTTGGGTTGCCCTTGGGTTGGCAGAGCCTCTGTCTGACCTGCCCAGTACCCCTCCCCATCTTTCACGGATGCATCTCCCCAGTTGCCCCTCAGTGCTGGCTTCTTGGAGGACTTAACACACCCATACACACATGCACGTGGTGCCCAGGGCAGGGGTGGGACTGGTAGAGGGTAAAATGCCATAGATGATTGGGAGGAAACTGGCAACTTGCATAAATGCCTTAGGATGTGCATCTCCATACTGCTCCCCCACCCTGTTCCACTTAGGGAAGTCGCTCTAGGAAAATAATCACAGATTTTCATAAACAGTTTGTCCAAAAGAGGCTTATCACAGCACTGTTTATAATAGCCTGAACTTGAAAGCCTCCTAAATGTCCAACTGTGCAGGATTCGGCTCCACCCACACAGTAGAATGTCACACAGTCATTCAAAAAGACCTTGAGGTGGCATATTTTTCCATGGGAAAGTGCCTTCGCATGTCAGTTGGGGAAAGAGCAGGTCATACAGCAAACCCCCACTGCAGGCCGGACTGGGACTGCTGTCATCTGCACACAGCTCCTTAAACCTCTTCAAGCCTCTGCAGGAAGGCACAGGGTTAAGACAAGTCAAATCACATGTCAAGGCCCTGTGGCCAGTAAGGAAGGAAGTGTGAGGCATGACTTCACTGCTCCCCCACAAGAGAAAGAGAAGCAGGACAAGGACAGTCACCCTCTCTGGGGAGGAGGATCGGGGCAATAAATATCCTTCTAACTGAACTGTTATCTTCTGTAATTTCTGCATGAGATTTATACCACTCTTAATATTACAAAAGGAATAAAAATGCATGGCTTTTATTCCAAATCCACATTTGGTGTTAATTTAAATTTTATGTAAAATATCCCCTTGCAAACATTTCTTTATAGTCATCTATGTTTTGTTAATGGCCACTTACTCCTTTATAACAGAGCTTTCAAAGAGTCCTCATCTGGACCAACTACCCTAGGTTACCCTCCCAGAAAGCGTCACCTCTTTAGGCAGGGCAGACATGTCCACTAGGGTGACTCAACACAAAATAACAGAAACAGTGGGGTGGCCAAGACTCAGGAGCCAGACATTTATTACATGAGCCCTATGCAGTAGATATCAGACAGCTGTTAAATCCTATTGTTTTAAAGAAATTTCACCCCATGAAAAAAATGTGCATGATACGATGTTGCATCCAGATTTATTTTAACCTCTTTCTCTCTGTCTCCACAAATACATACAAATATGTGTGTCGGTCTGTCCCTCCAAACAATATATATACCAAAGCTGTGACTGTGATTTATCTCTGGTGTGATTGTGGATAATTTTAATTTTCTTTTTAGTTTTTTTTCCCCCCTTACATTTTCTTAATAATATACAGTGAGCAGCTGCTATTTTTTAAATGGAACGGAGCAGAGCAAGGAAGAGGAGACAGTGCTGGCTGACCAGGAGTACTAAGCGTGGGCTGGGGGCCTGCCTGTCTGGGAGCTGTGTGTTTATGGCCTGCGCTTGGAGACAGGCGCTCCAGGCTTCCAGGAAGAGGCACCAACAGTTCCTGTAAGGCCACGCACATGATCTGAGTGGAACCAGTACTGAACCTGAGCAATCGGATTGCACACACACTGAGCCCCAGGCCTGAACACTGAGGCCTGTCACCCATCAGAGGATAATTGTCCCTTTTTGGGGGTGTGCCAAGGGAGTCCCCTGAGGTGAGGAGGATCGTGCCATGCCCCAGTGGGTTCAATCGAATTTCTCCACCCTCAGAGGAAGACAGCCCTTTGCCCCTCCATCCTCACACCTTGACCTCTTGCAAGTACACTGGGAAGTCCCACTGGGAAATGGGGACCTGGGCAGACTGGCTGACTGTAGCCTTCTCAAGGGGGACTCAGCAGGGGGCAGCTCAGCCATCCCCAGTCTGTCCCTGTACAAGGCTGTGGCTCGGATGTGACACCATTTATAGCAGGGAGGACAGAGTGGAGTAAGGGACTCAGCGTGAGAGTCCGTCCCTCCTCTGAAGGATTCCCTGGTTCCAACCACCCCTGGGTTGGGATTGGGAGTAGCATCCCTGTCTGTCTTTTCTGCTGATCTTTTCTGCACACAAGGGACTCCGGGCTGGAGGTGAGTGGGGCGCACCAGAGGTCCTGGCAGCCTCAGTACTTCTCAGGGGTGTCCAGCAGGACCCAAGCCCCAGAGGACCCTTGCGACCTCTTAGTCTGGCTAAATGTGAATGACTCTCCTTGAATCTTGGCTTTCCCCCTTCTTGCATCTTGGCTTTCACAGTGAGTGTCATGGAGTCGCTTGGCCGGGCTGGTGTGAGCAACTGTGGGTCACCTGCTGGCTGAGGACGTGTGCAAGAGCACAGGGGACCTTGGTAGGAAACGTAAATCATTGAACCAGCTGTTCTTCACAAGGTCTGTTAAAAACAAGGCCGTGGGTGGCTCCATGGCTGGAGCTGCAGGGATCCTAGAGGTCTGACTGGCTCGGGGGCAGTGCTGCAGTGGGCACCGTGTCTTCCTTCATCTGTCCTACTGTGAACCTAGGACAGCAAAGTCAGGAAAAGTCCAGCAGTGCCCAGTGGTCTAGATCCTCAGTGCCGAGGTGGCCTTGAGTGGGAACCTTGCTCTTTTTTCCCCCTACAGAGGGACTTTGGTGCTGAGAGCCCATGACTGGGAAGGGCCGGGGTGGAGCACACAGGGATGGGCCAGGCTGCACCCTTTCCTGGCACAGGGGCTGCCTTTGTGCCTGCCAGGCAGTTATGGTTGATACATTGTGTCAACTTGAGGAGTTTAGCGGTCTAACTAAGAGACTCAGCAGGGAGCCAGGGTCCTTACCTTGTAAATATCCTGAGGCTTTGTAAGAAGAGGGCATGGAGGTGGGTGTGAGTGGGTACCTAGGGGTGGGTGGCCTGCTTACAGTGTAAGGGAGGAAAAGAGGCTTGCTCTCCCCCCTTTCACTCTTGCTACCTTTGCTGTATTCTGTTGCTTTGAACTGTTGCCCCTGTGCCATGCCACTCTGCCTTGGAGCCAGCTGATTATGGACCGAAACGTCTACAAACTGTGAGCTAAATAAATCTTCCCTTCCTTAATTTTGGGTATTGGGTATTTTGTCCCAGCAATGAGAGAAAAGTAACCAAGACACAGGCTAAAGGACCCTTTACGGTGGTCTGTGGGCAAATCTGAAAATTCCAAGTTAAATTCAAGTACAACTTGAATTTCGTATCAACAACAAATAATTTTTTTCATAAAAGTACCTTCCATACAATATTTGAGACACATTCATATCATCATTGTCCAGAACTTCAAACTTAACTGGGGAATCCAAGATTTTAGTAGACAGCCATCCCTTTCTGCCTTCGGCTACCCCTAATCTCTGAGCCTTGAGGCCTCTTGACCCCAAACTGCTGCCCCAGTGACCCATATCCAGAATGGAGAGAGGAGTCAAGAGATCCAGGGGAAAGGCAGCAGCAGAGGGCTGGGGGTGGAGCTCCTAGCCTGGAAATGCCACTCTCCCCTCCCCAGCCTCATCACTGGGCCTTTAGAGGAATCAGGATCCTCCAGGGAAATAGTACCAGTGTGTGTTTGAGGAGAGGTACATGTAGTGTATGACTGTATAGTGTATATAGTGTATGTATATGTAGCATGCAAATACAGATAAGACTATGCATGAAAAGAGATCTAGTTTAAGGAACTGGCTTACATGACCAAGGGCCTGGCAAATCTGAAATTTGCAGAGCAGGCCAGCAGGCTGGGGACCTGGGGAGAGCTGATGCTGTGGCCCACATCTAAAGGTCATCCTCGGCTGGGGATATAGCTCAGTGGCACAGTGCAAGGTCCTGAGTTTGATTCCTAGTACCAAAAAAAAAAAAAAAAAAGGCCATCCAGAAGAAGGAGTTCTTCAATCTTTTCCTCTGAAGGCTTTCCACTGACCAGAGGAGGCCCCCCCACATGATAGAGGGGGATCTGCTTTATTCAATGCCTACTGATGAGAATAACACTGTCATTTTTTGTTTTGTTTGTTTTGTTTTTTGGGTACCAGAATCAAACTCACAACCACACGCTTGCCAGGCAGGTGCTATGCCGTTGAGCCATATCCCTGGCCCCCACTGTCACTTTTAAAAAATACCTTCACAGTCACAACTAGCCTGATGTTTGACCAAGAGCTGAGCACAATGGCCCAGCAAAGTTGACTCATAAAACTAACCATCACAGCTAAGCTGTGGTCTCACTACCGGTGTCCCTTCAAATACGTATGATGGAACTTAGTCCCTCAGATAATGGTCCTGTGGGAGGTGATTAAATCATAGGCACTCTGCCCTCATAGAAGGTCTTGAGGGAAGCTGTTTCTTCTTCCTTGCCCTGTGAGGATGTAGTGCGATAGCACCATCTTGGAATCAGACAGCAGCCTCATTAGGCATAATCTGCTGATCCCTTGATCTCAGATTCTCAACCTCCCAAATAGGAAGCAATAAATTTCTATTGTTTATAAGCTCTTCAACTTATTTTGCTGTAGCAGCAGGAATGACAAGGACAACTACCAAAGCTCTTCTCAGGCTCTGGTGGACCCTGGGACTGGTGGGCAATCAGCTGTGATGCCCACTTTGTCTGCCTATGGTTGGGGGCCCTGCCTCTAGTTCACTCATGGCAGCCATTCTGAGACATGGGCCAGACACCCTGACCCACCCCATCTTATATGGATATTGCCCAGCACTCATCCTGGGAGAAGTGCCCCCCTTCCAGTGGCCCCTGCCATCTGGCTTTGAGGATGCTATGCCTGACCTGGGGTCCAAGGTGCCTACATCATTTTGAACAAAGACCAGTATGCCAGAGCCACAGAGAGGCTCCCGGAACTGCTAAAATTGGTGCTCAGCTAGGCTCCAGCGTCACACAACAAAGTGTCCCCCTCCCCAGATGATGCATGTGTGGAAGCCGGATAGTCTATTGCAGAGAGTTTCTGCAAGAGAATCATTCCTCAGCCTCTGCCCTTTCAGTTCCTTCTCTGTGAGGCACACAGGGGCGGGGCAGCGAGCAGCCAACTGACAAATGCCACGGAGTTTATGAAGTGTGCCCAGCAGCCCACGTGGTCAGCAGAGGGCCCAGAGCCCCTGCTGGGATGGTGGTTCTGCAAAGTGGTGTTGGCTGCACGGGCTATTCATTCTTGTCAGCTTTAAGTTGATCTCTTTTATGTATTTAGCCCGACACTTAAAGGGGAAAATGTTCCTGTTTAAATGTTAACAATGTAAATTCTGCATGTTTTAATTCTTCTTTCATTTGCCTTCAAGGCAGACATACTCCAGTTAGCAAAGAGGGAAATCTATATATTGCGATAAAACTTACAAATCTGCTTCTCTCTTAGGGACCCATCCACATCAGGTCTGTTCCCAGGGGCTTGAGAGCAGGCTGTGGGGGAGGGGAGGGTGGCGGGGAGGCTGGGTGGGATGAGGGGCTGCCTCATCGATCCCCATCACTGTCTGCTCTTCTCTCTGCTTGTCACTCCTTTCCAGCCAGGGCCCAGCCCCCATTTGCCTCAGATGGACGCATGGCCATGTCTGCAGCCTAAACAAAGGGTTGCATGTGAGCTCAAGGGGGATACTGCGGGCCCTCAGAGCGGTGCCAGCCCTGGTACTAGGTAGCTGCAGTCCTGTCCTTGTGTGGGGGTGTCCAGGCCCTTTGATGGCACTGCAGGGTAATGTCCAGATATGACAAACGTTGAGCCTCTCCTGATCTTTTCCTTCTGCTCTATGCCTGACCAACATGCCTGGAGAACAGGCTGCTTCTCCTGGGGCCTGAGCCATGGAGGAGAGGCAGAGGCCATGTCATAGAATGGTCACGAAGCCACTGTGCTCAGACATGCTGTGTCTGTCCCCTGCTTACCACTGCCTTCAACTGGGCCAGCCCTGAGGGCAGGTGTACCAACAGAGCACCTGGTCACCTGGTGACACCTACACCTGTCTTCTTCAGCCCCTGCCCCTGCATCTCCGGGGAGTGGCCCCAAAGCCTGCCCCAGCCTGCTCTCCTGAGAAGCCTCCTGGACCTTTGCCATGGTTTATACTCTCGCTCTGCCAGGAGACAGCCCCACCATCCTGGAGCCTTAGTTGTCTCCCACCCCACAGCCCACCCCACGTCCTCGGGCCAGCAGGCATTGCTGACAATCTGCTGGAAGAGTCTCTGGGCTCACCTCCACTGCAGAGCCCTCCCCCAGCCTGTCACACTTCCTGATTTGGATGTGTCTGGGCAGGACCAGGAGGAGGAGCCATTCCCTAGCTGCAGCAATCTGGCTACGCAAACTCTGCCTCCCTTCCCAGGAAGTCCCTCCCTCTCAGCACCAGCACTAACCTCCCACACGGACTCCAGGTTCTCCTCAGCAATGCTTGGCAGGCGTCTCCTCCTGCAGCAAGTCTTCCCGGAGACCCCCAGAGTGTGCAGCTCCTCCTTCACTCCTACCCTTTCCCTCAGAGCTGGTTACCTGAATGAAGCATCACGTGTCTGATGACACAGGAGTCTGAGAGTACCAAGGAGATGGCCACTGTCCTTGGCCCTTCTTGAATCTGGTCACATAAAGCCTAACTGAACAAATTGATGGGATGTATGTAGCATGGGGGTCTTTGGGGCTTTGCAGGTTTCCAGGTACCGTGTCCCTGGAAGGTCACTTACCCTCTGTGGACAGCCCCCGGAGCTGGGAAGGGGTCACTTACCCTCCACGGACAGCCGTCTGGGCTGGGAAGGGGCATTAAGGACAGATGTTCTGACGTGGCTTGCTCTGGGACAATTCTGTCCTTGGGTCTTCACAGATGCTGGCGTCCCAGGCTTCAGAGCGAACCTCAAGTGTTTTCCTGCTGAATATAGCTCCAGGGCCCACTCTGCCCCCACCCTATATCTGGCCTGAGACTATGCTCTTCCTAGAAATAGGGAAGGGATCTTACAAGACTACCAGAGCGGTCTCCCAGCTGTGCTTTCCGCACCCACAACCTCAAGTAGGAGCCCCGTGGTCTGAGCAGGCCCATGGTCCCTGGGCTCTGGAATATAGGACCCAGCTCCCATCACTCCATCTTTACTCTTTGCTGGACCCCAAGCTCCTTGACACAGTAAGGGACAAGTGACCCCATCCTCAAGGGCTCTGGGCCAGATCTGGGTTCCATCCCTGCGATGGTGGCTAGCCCCCACTGCTGTTTGCTAAAGGCGGTTTACCTGAAGACTCAGGGCTTTGTGGAGGTTGGGGGCATTGCTGACAAGCAAGCGTGGAGGTGGGTAGGTGGGACTATAGTTAGAACCCCTGCAGCCCGCAGAGATGCTTGGAACACGCACATCAAATAGAAGTCCCAATATATACACAATAAGATACATACGTGCACACAAACAGACACAGGTCCCCGACACTCAGACCTATCTCTCATGAAGATCTGCAAACACAGGCTCCTTGGATACTCCCACTTACAACCCACCTCATGAACACACATGCACACACATGCCCCGCACATCCCCCACTCACACCACACACATCTTCCCACCTGGGTGTCCCCCGCCTACATCCTCTGCAGCCCTGAAGAGAACAGGCACACAGGCCTGGCAGCTGGCTGCAGTTTCCTAGGAAACGCTGTCACCATTGTGGCATCACGGAGCCTAGGGAGGCCTCCAGTATATGTCTGACAAGCCTCCAGTACCCATCCTGGAGCTCAGGTAGCCTGTGGAAGTGGGAAGGATCAAGAAGAGATGCCCAGTTCAAAGACCCTGTAGACCAAAGTCTCTGCCTACACTCAGCACCCTGTCTCAGGTTCTGCAGTGGAAAGAAGCTCCTGACCTGCTGCCCTTCTCCAGGTGTGCAGTGACTACAGGGTGGAATTCCTTTGTGAGATATCTCCCCTTCAGATAAAAGCAGCTGGTGGAAGAAGGAGGAAACTAAAAGACTGTGGTTTCTGGAGCCCAGGAAAGAAGGCAGGACAAAGACTGGGAGCTGAAGTCCCAGCATATAGAGGAAGAGGCCAACAGCTTTGGCAAGGGGTCCAGACTAGAGCCTCATTTCCGGGATACAGTGCTTGTCTTGGCTTTCTACTGGGGACAAACAAAGCCACTTCCCAAGATCCTCCACTGTCCTATGGCACCCTTGAGAGTGGATCTAGATACCCATATGCTAATGGGGCTCAGGCAGTACCGAGAAGATGAGAAGGCCTCTGCGCATGTCCTGGATATGTGGAGGGAGAGGTTCATGCTCTCCCGTGGCCACTGGGTTGCAGGGATCAGAGCTTGCAAGGCATGCCAGGACCTTCCACCGGGGCTCTGTGAGAGTAGGAATAGTGCCTGGGAGGTGTGGACACCAGTGGGGAGAGCATGAGATTAAAGTCATAAGCATGAAAGGCTGGCACAGAGAGGGCAGCAGACCCCTGTCCTTCCCACTGGAGGCACCCCCAGCATACCCTGTTCCAATGATTTCTTTGGTTCAGAGCCAGTCCCCACTGTAGAGAGACTGGTAGCCACTATAGAAGGGATGAGGACACTTAGCAGATAAACCCCAGCTCCACCTCTCTTTTGTACTAAGTGCCCAGTTCCAGAGAGGCAAGGATTCCCGGGGATGCAGGCCAGTTGCCTGACCTTCATGAACTCAAGCTTGGCTGCCCAGGCTGGCCCCAAATTCCTAGATCTGGTGGGAGGGCAGGGGACATATGTGGTCCTTGGTGGAGATCAAAACAACTAGGGAAGAAAATAGCATGCGCTGGCAAGGGCAGGAGAGTGAAAACAGAAGAGGGCGTGAGGAGGAGGTAGGGACAGGGAACCTGGGTAGCTGCCCAGACTAAACCCAAGCTGAAGGCAAACTCCCTGGATGCTGGAAGAGCCCTCAGGGCCACAGAGCCAAGGCTCCCATCTCTTAAGGCCCACTCCCTCTCGAAGGTGGCGTTCTCCCTCCTCTGACCCTGTTTGTCCACTCACAAGCACACATTTCCCAAAGAGCAGGGTTGCTGACCAAGAGCCATGCCCAGCCCCAGCCCAGAGCTGTTCTGCCTGGCTTGTCCGCAGTGTGGCAGAGATGGCTCTTGCCTCAGGGAGCCTCACACACAAGGGCGTGAGGAGTCTGTGGGACTATGATGGTGTCAATGTACTGACAATGGTGATGAAGATGATGGAGATAAGGGTAGTGGTGATGTCAGAGACAAAGATACGTGGTGATGATAGTGATAGTGATAAAGAGGATGATGGTGGTATACCTGCAGCTGACTTTTTAGATCTCTAGCCTGCAGCCAGCAGGGCCCTCTGACACTTGCTGGACACCCAGGCACTTGCCGACTGGCTCTTTCCCTGCCTTGTCCAAGCTTTCTCACAGTCACTTTCTCCATCATGAAAGGCATTAAAATGCAGCTGTCATGCCTGCATTAATCACACCCCCTTTCTCAGAGCCTAATCAACTCCTAATTAACCCGGTTTCTGTCAGTGTGAGATAACCAAATCCACTTTGAGTCTTTCTGCGGACAGAACAGTTGGAGCCCACCTGGTTACCTGTGACAGTGGAAATTTCAAAAACAATGTGCTTTGGTTTTGAATGCATGTTTTGTTTTGTTGTTGTGTTGTTTTATTTTTGTGGGGCTGGAGATGAATCCAAGGCTGTGCATATGCTAGACAAATGTTCTACCAGCAAGCCACATACTCAGTCCTGAAAACGTGCTTTTTGATCCATTGGTATATGTCCTGATTCACAAGATTTCATTGCTTAAGTCATGAGGACAATGAACTTGGACAATCAGCTCTGATTGAAATAGCATTTTCTTCCATGAGGCTGTTAGTATCCCTGCCACTTCGTCTCTGACAGAAAACACCAACGTGTTCACTCACTTCACAGTTACTGCCGATATTTCCAATGCAGTCTACTTTCCTTCAAACCTCGTGACCCCAAGGCTGTCAGATGCTGGGCTTTGACACCCAGAAATGTGTGGAGTTTACACATAGCCTTTTCTCACCTCTGCCACCAATACTTTGACAACTATTTCACTGTACCTGGTCTGCTTTGCAGCCCTGTGAATTTTTGCTTAACAGGGGAAACTGTCTGAGGTACATGGAATCTTTGGTACTAAATACTCAGTTTTCCATAAACCCAAAACTGCTCTAAAAAGTCTATTAAATTTTAAAGCCTATTCATTATTTTAAAACATTATATCCCCGGGTATCGAAGTCCTCTTTTGGAGCAGTGTGGGAGCATGGGGACAGCCAGCCCCTCACCAGCAGGCCCGTAGCTCATGCACATCAGGTCAAAGGAGCATTGCTTATCTCTGTACTGAGGAGTGGGTTGGACTTCCTGGGCCACCGCGAACCTAAACTTTCTCCCTAATTCCAGCCATAGGACAGTGAACACCTGTGAGGGCAGCTGCATGGAAGGAATGATCACACCAAAAACGTACCTCAGAATTGACACAACTCGCATGCACACACACTTACACATGTACACACGTGCAAGGTCACATGCACACACTTACAGGCATACATACATAGGAATGTACGGGCAACACATGTGCACGCACAGATACATGTGCCCAGTATCAGTCAGTGGCCCCATGTTTTGACACACCTGGCATATTCCATTCCCAGCTTTGAAGATCTGAAATTCTTTTTCACCTAAATATTTTCCATTCTGAACACACATCTGGCTTAACCTCAGTCATTACATTCAGAGTAACTAAACCAAAAACTCATTTTTGTTTTTTGCGGGATGCTGGGAATCAAACCCAAGGCTTTATGAATGCTAAGCAGGCATTGTACCACTGAGTTATATCCTCAGACTCCTCCTCATGTTTTATTTTGAGACAAGGTCTTACTAACTTACTAAGTTGCCCCCTTAGGTCTCTAACTTGTGATCCTCCCGTCTCAGCCTCCTTGATAGCTGAGATTACCACATTCATTCACCATCACATCAGATTAAAAGCTCATTTCTGGAAAAAAGATAAAGTATTTTGAGTTTTTGCATCAATATTTAACATCTGCCTAACATTCTGGATACTGCCCTGGTGGGTAAAACAATTTTCACTCCCAGTAAACACTAATCCAACCGCAAAGCCTGAGGGAGGGAGGAATAGTCTCATATGAAAGAAAGATCAGCAGGGCTGCCTGTCTGGGACACATGGTTTGATGGGATTGTTTTCTTCCTCACTTTAAAATCTCAGCACTAAACTCAGTTCAATAATCAGGCTAAGTGATTAGTCTGCTTTAGAGAAAATGTGTTTGAAACTAGACCTTAACAATTAAACATTTCAGGGGGAAATGTACAATCTGAGAGCCAGGATTCCACCAAACCAAGGAGCATGTGTTGTTTGTGGGAAGGTGCTGCAATGAGCAGGAGTTTGCTGTATGTGGTGTGACGGTACAGAACACCTACAATCAGTGTCACTGCTTGGAAAGCAGGCTGGGCTCCCCTTTCTGCAGAAAGCGAGCCAAGTGTAATAAAATTACAGACATTAGGGCCACCAAGAGTAGTGCTAAGCAGAGCAAACACCATGTGCTGGGGCCTGCCTGTGTTGTGCCCACCTGAACAGACTGCAAGCACATGAACAGGCTCTCAAGAACAGAGGCAGGTAAAGAAGCCCCGTTCAAGGAAGATGGCACCTCTGGGATGAACCTGCTCTATTCTGTAAGAGCACCCTGCCTGGGCCCCACTGTTGCAGCTTGTCCCTGGGCTTCATACCTCCTTGCTCTTCTCTCATCTCGGTGGGACCAGCTCTGGTGGAGTTCTGCTCTCCACATGGGCAACTGCAGTTAAGGACCATCTCAAGGGGCTGGAGCAGCCACAGGTAGATGGATGATGTAAATGTGGTTCTGAACGGTACCTGCAGTGGGGAACCTGAGTACCTCGAAAGGGCCCTGCAGGAGGCCCCACTCCTTCCAACTGCCGTCTTAGCACTTGCTCTGGTGGGGCAGGGTAGGTACCCTGGAATCGAGCCAGGATGGAGCAGACTATGTGAGGCACCAGGACGACAGCCTGAATGGAGCTCAGACTCTCTGAACACTCACCCGTTAGGCTACTTTTGGTGAGTGGACACAGTGACTTGCCTGGGACTGCAAGTCATTATCATGACACCTACAGGAAGATGACCCAAATCATCCTCGTCAGTGGGATCCCACCATTCCTCAGCCAGGCGTCATCTCAAGGAAAATACAAACATGCATCCGCACAGACGCTAGTACACAATGTTCACAGCAGCTTTATTCACAGCAGTTCGGAGGTGTGAAGAACACAAACGCTATCAGCAGATGAGCACATAAATAAAATGTGCCGTGTGCATCTGAGGGAACACTATTCAGCCATAGAAATGAACGAGGTCTTGCTATATACTACAACATGGATGAACCTTGAAAACGTGTTCATTGTAAGAAGGCAGAGAAAAACCATGTACTGGGGGGTTCCTTTGATAGTAAAATATCCAGGACCCACAAATCCCTAGTGCCAGAAAGCAGAGTAGTAATCACCAGGGATTTGATTGGAGGGGACAGTTAAAGCTTTCTAGGTTTCTTTCTGAGGGGATGAAATCTTTCCAAAATGGACAATGGCAATGCTGCACATGTCTGTGAATATACTAAAAACAACTACACAACTGTACACTTTAGACAAGTGAGTTATGTCTCAACAAGCTTTTTTTTAAAGACTTGCTTCCTGTCTCCCCAAACAGGGAGGCCAGATGGCTCCAGGGTGTCTCAGGTTCCCATTCCTGGTCTCTGCCATGCTCCTCACCCTGAAACCACAGAGTAAATGCCTCAGTAAGTTATTACGACTGTTCTTGGTGGCAAATGGCTATTAGGAGAAATTCATGCTTGACACTGTATTCACACAGAGCAGGAATCCAAAGCCGGATGATCTCCACTGCAGCAGGCCCCTAAAACTGTCACCTTTCTACTCAGAGTCAGGAGTTCCTGCCTGCCTGTGCTGAGCAGCTGATCTCTCTGCTCTCCTTTCCCACTCAAGCCTGGGGGACAGGAATGTCTCCCCAAGGACCTTCCCAGTGATATCCTTGAGGACTTCCTGGGTGACCTCTTGGGGACCCAGGGTTAAAGTGCAGCCCCGGTGGTTTGCACAGTTTCATCCCAAAGCAGACTTCCACTGTGTCTACGCCCTGCACTCCCCAAAAACCTCTTCTCTGTGTGTCCTCCCGCGGGGTTGCTTAGGGATGTGGAGAGCCTGCCCACCGCCTGTCTAGGACTCAGCCTGAACAGCTCAGGAGTGATCTGAGGCCTGGAGAGTCCTCCCCAAAGTGGTCCCTGAACCCCAGCCTGTCCTGACCATGCCAGTCACACTGATCATGCCTCTCTCAGTCATGCCCCATGACCCCTGCCTCTCAGGCCTCCGCAGTCCCAACCACTGCCCATTGCACCTTGGCTTTGTCCCATGTCCAGCAGGTTGGGCCCTGGCATTGCTTTTGGTTTTCCTGGCACCTTCAGGACTATCACTCAAGCACCCCAGACTCCACAGCACCCCTCCAACTATGAGCACTCACCTACCCCACTGCCAGTTTCCTTGAGCCTTACCTCTAGGCTCCAGGCTTCTGGACCCCAGAAGAAAGGGAGCCCTCACTGTCCTGCCTTCCTCTGCAAAACCACAGCGGGTACCCTCTCTGTCTTCTACAGTGGTCAGGGACTGGCTGGCCTGGGAGGAGCTGGAGAGCCTCACCCGCCTCTCTATGGATCCTAGTGAAAACCCCGTGGTGTAAGGCAGGCAGGAGCTAAAAATAAATCAGCTTGGGCAGAGGCTGGCTGACAGTGGTGTCTCTGTGGGGAAAAGTACTGGGGGGAGACAGGCCATGGGACAGTAGTAAGCCATAAGCCTAGGTCCCACAGGCTGAGCTGACCATACCTCTAACCCAGAAAGGCTGAACAAAGAGAAAAAGGAAGTTGGTCTTGGATCAGACTGGCAGGCAGCCGCCCCAGCCACAGCCCCTCCTTCCAGCTGAGCATTGGTCAGCTCCCAAAGCTTCCTTGGGTTTTCTGGGGGTACAAAGCAGCTTAACCCTGCTGAGCAGGGACAGGGCCCCAACCTGGCCATCTGTGTCCGGGTTCTTCCTTGTTTGTTCCTTACCATAAAGGGTGACAGGGACAGGAGCTACTCCTACACAGGCTGTCACCAACCCCAGCTAGTCTGACTGGCTCCTTCACTGATATCCAGAGGGCTGAGATGCCCCTAACATTAGTTAGCTACCAGTATACAGGGCCAGGGAAGAAAGGGGGTGGGAGAGCCCACAGGACACAGGAAGCCCCAGGAAGCCATGAAAGGGTGAGCTGGGCACAGAGCTTCCTGGGTGGCATGAGGCCAGGTCTGCAGAGCACACATCTGTTAATGTCTGGGAAACTCACTAGGGGGAAGAAATATGCAAAAGGCCCACAGCGGGTGGGAGACTACAGGAAACTTTTATCTTCTTTTTCTTGATTTTACTAATTTTCTACCACTAATGGGTTACCTTATAATCAGAGAAATTGCAGAAAGCAGGGACCTGCAGGACTCTTGTCACACAGGGTGGCTGTGCTGCCAGCAATATCTGGAAGTGTCCAAGGTTTTGGTGCCCTTAAGCCCAGGAACTGGCTGGAGTGCATCAAGCTTCAGTCTCTTCAGTTATAAGACACAGGCAGTCGGGCCTGGCACTGTGCAACGCAGGTCCATTGTGTGGCCAAGAGCCAGCCCACAATGAGGACTCTGCTTCTGCCCCTCCATGTCCTCTCCCCAGCCAGCCCTCCCCCAGCACTCTTCTACCTGATGAGGTAGCAGAGACCCAGAAGAGCTAAGCTGTGTGCACAGCGTCAGGACTGGAGAGGCGTAGTGGACCCAAGGCCACGGCAAGGACAGGCAGAGTCTGCAGTCCTAGGGCCTGAAGCTCTGTGGCACAGGCCCCTGTCCAGCCTCACACTGCCCTACATTACCAGGCCACAGACCTAGAGCCCATGGAGACCACCTCAGCTGCAGCCTAGTGGTGGGGAGATCTGGAGATGGGGTCTTTCAGAGGAAGGGAGGGGGGATTGGGCTGGGGTGCAGGGTGCCAGGAACACAGTGAGTCCAGCATACACTTGACCTGTCCCCCCCCCGTGCCCTCCCCTATCCAGCCTGCTCCATATTGAAGCAATGACAGCTGGCCTCAAATACATGACTGATGGCCAGCCTGGTGACTGAGCAAGAGCAGTTAGCAAGAGCAGCCTGGTGACTGGTTACCGAGCAGTTAGGTCATAGTTGCTCACCTGAAGGATCTTGCTCTTGTGTGTGTTCTGGAAAGGTGCTATCCAGGGCTCCCACCCTGGCTGGCTATGGGGCCCTACTCCACCCACCCCCAAGTGGCTCTTGGTTGGCTGAAGGGGGCCAAGCTGTGCTCTGTTCTGAGTGGATAAGCTCCTGCTGGATGGGATGCCTGGGAGGCTAGGACAAGGTGGAAAGGGTCCTAAAACTAGCTTCCTCTACCCAGTACGTACCACCTGCTTTGCATTCTGCTGCCTCACTGAACTGAGACACTGGGCCTTGCCCCCTCACGTGTTCTGTCTCCCGAGTTCCACAGGAACTCCCTCCTCCACACACTCCCTCCCCTGGATTCTGAATATAGAGAAGAGCGGGAGCCATGGAGGTCATCTCGGCCAGCCTGTCCGCATGTCCCTCTCAAACAGGAGCGGTGGCAACACGGCCTGCTTCAGAGATGAGATGGAGACCAACTGGGTTCACCCATGTGAAGTCAGGGCACGACATGCAGGGTAGCCAGGCAGTGAGGGCAGCAGAGACAGTGGCCTGACTACCACTGATGAGGCACAGGCTCCCTGGGCTCTGGACACTCCAGGCCTGCACACTAGGCCTGAGCTCACCCACATTTTTTTTTTTTAATCTTTTTGAGACAGGGTTTCACTATGCAGTTCAGGCTGGCCTCGAACTCACAGCAATCCTCCTGCCTCAGCCTCTCAAGTGCTGGGATAACAGGCATGCGCCACCGTACTCAGTTCCTACCCACCTCTCATAGCCATTCTGTCGTGGCCCCTAGAGGTGGAGTGGGGTTGCTTACCCCAACAGAGAAGGGCTGAGCAGTGTGCTGGACATCACCAGAGAACTGCAGTGTTGCTGGGGACTGGCCCACAGCTTTAGTCGCCATTCTGGGTGTCACTGAGAGACACAGAGTGCCTCCCCATTCCTGCCATGGTCTGACCAACCAACCATAAAATCAAACTGACAAGCAAGCATGGTTAATCTTCTACTTAAAATAAAAAGATCAAAAACAAAACAAAACAAAACCCTGCCTTGGCTTTAAAGTAGATCTGCTGAAATGTTATCCACCTCTCCATGCTGGGGGACAGTGACCTTCTAGGGTGGGCAGAGTTCAGGTCAGCCCAGGACCCCAAGTTCCTATATCCTGCTCTTCCTGTGGAAGAGGACAGCCCTGAGACACCCCACTCACCAGGTGTGGGCACCAAGAGGGCCCAAGCTCTGGTGGAAGAGTAATCACTAGCAGAAACTGCTGGTATCAGGGTCATGAGGGACCAGACAGCTGGAGGGCCAGGTGTGGCCCCAGAAGGCATCCATGGATGGGCTGGGAAACACTAGGTGAGCAGGAGTTCACTGTTTTGTTCTAATGACGGGATTCCCCTGAACTTTGGTGAACTCAGGCAATGTGTGAGTCTCCAAAAGTGATAATGCTTCCAAATTGGGACCATCTCACAGGTGTTGGACTCACAGGACAACTTTCATAGCAGCCTCTGGGCTCATTTGGGAAAAGTACACAGGGCTGACCGGCTCTCAGACCCAGCAGACAGGTACTGCTGGTTCACAGGCACTGCCTGCAATTTGGAGGGACTATGTCCTGCCATCCTCCAGGGCCCAGATGAAGCTGAGATTCTGGACTCCACAAGCAGACTGATTTGCTATAAGGACTCCCGTGTCCACAGAGAGCAGGCAGCACTACTGCCACTGGTCTAGGGACCCTAGGACTTTTGGCCTGGTGAAAGTCAAGTGTGGCCAGGAGTGGCCCAGCAGAAGGGCCAGACTAGGGTCCCCAGAGCAGTGCTCTCCCGGCAGGTAGGTATAAAGGTGGACACCTGGAGTCAGTGGCTCATAAGGAACTCTTCCTCTATTCTGTTGAGGGAAGCTGCCCCTTCCTGCTTAGTTCCTACTGGTCACAACCAGGGCCTGTAGTTTAAGGAATGTGGGTGCTGCTGACAACCATTGGCAGAGGGCAGGGCCAGCCCTTTCTCGGCTGTTGCTGGGGTCCCCAGGGCAGAGTGCTCACATAGCCACACCCAGTCCTTTCATCCTCAGCAGAAGGAAGACCTCCCTCACCCCCACCCCAGGGCCTGGGACAGGTGCCAGAGGCCTGCTCTGACCTGACATTCTGGAAGATGCATAATTCATCCCACAAACAAGCGTGTGTAACTGTGCAGACTGCTGGGTTGTTTGCTTCCAAGGAAGACCATTTCTTTGACCCAAATTAACAGGGACAGGAATTCTTTCCCAGCTCTGGTCTTCCTAGGGACCCCCTGGTTGGAAGTGATTCGGAATCTGGTCGTGTGACCACTGTGTAACAGCGGTGGGGCCTGGTCTCCCTGAGTCCCTGCTCCTCCTGAGACAGGCCTGGGACAGACCCACAGAGGCTGGCAGCTCTCATTCATTCAAAGTCCCATCTCTCATACAAGGCCCTCTTGACCCATTTCAAAGCCCCTTAAGACCTTTAGGCCTTGCGTGGGGAGGGGGCGGTGGGGGGTGAGTCTCAGGGTTGCGTGGCCAGGGACAGCACTTCCTGGGTAGCCTTTATTCTGCTAAAATTTTGTTGGAGAAAAGCGTTTTGCTGCTACAAACAAATTTGAAAGCCATACCCTCCCCCCACTTTCAAAAGCAGGTCCAGAACCATGTCCTCAAAGAACCATGAAGATAGGCACCTGGTGGTGACAGCTCTGAGTCAAGTCCCCTTGACAACCCCTGGAGAAGACCCTGGTGGTGTCCATTGCCCACCCACCCTCACATTCCCAGAGTCCTTCATGAGGACAGTTGAACCCTTAGAATGCAGAACACTCCAGTAAAACCAGGAACAAGCAAAGTTGCCATCACCATCTCTGGGATGTTCTTTGGCTCTGAATGAGAAAACTAAAAAACCATGAGATTAAAGAGTTTTACCAGTAGGATCAAAGAGTAAAACTACCCCCATTTGCAGGGGGCTGCCTCTCTCCAGGAAATTCAAGTGTCAACCAGGCAACAAGAGGAAGGCCCAAGCAGGGAGAGACTGGGACTGCCCGTCTGTCTGGTATGGTGCCAACTTGACACACGTGGCCATGGGCCCACTCCTCACACCGTTAGAGGCCTCTAGGGTCCCTCCACACAGCAGCTCCAACACATGTTGCAACCTCAGGGTTGCTCAGGTAACATCAACCTAGATTTTTCTTTCTTAAATTTAAATAAAGAGAGCAGAAGACTGATTTTTTTTTTTTTTACTTTTTGTTCCTTTTTCTTTTTGGTCTATAAAGTGACAGAAAGGGGAAGGAATGCACTCTTACAAACAGCAGAGCCAGTTTCTCCTCTTAACATTGTGCTGTTTTCAAGGTCTACCCTTCACCTCCTTCTCACAGTACTGGCGATTCATAGCAGCATCTCCTGGACAAGGTGGCCTTGCAGGCCAGGGCTGGCCACCCAGGGGGACCCATGCTCTGGGAGGAATGGGGTGAGATGCAGATAGGTCCCCAGCTCTCAAGTGTACAGAGACCCCGTGCCCAAGGGCTTGGGAAGGAGAACCCCACACGTGCAATTTGGTTTTTGTCAAGCCTGCAGACAGCTGGAGCTGAACAGCTGAGATGGCCATGCCCAGAGGGAAGATTCATAGCTGGGCACAGCTACCCCCACTGGCAACCAGGTGGGCTGGGGCAGAAGGCCCTGCTCTTGCAAGGAAAGTTCAAGCCTGGAGGCCACCCACGCCCAGCATGTGAAGCAGCAAGCGCATCACTGCGTTCCTGGCTCCTTCTAAGCCAGGAACACTGCAGCCTGAGTCACGGCAATAAATACATTCAGCCAAGAGGTGCCACTGTGCACTGGCCATGTCTCCTCCTGGACACACCTGCTCCTCGGGGGCCTTGCACCAGGCTGACCGCTGTACCCAGTGTGTGTCTGCACAAAGCTGGCCAGAAGGCATGTGGGGTCCCTTGGATGGAAGTCAGAAGCTCCAGGACAACAGCTGCATCCTCATGGTCGGTGACCTTGGAAAAAGCAGAAAGGGGCACACTTATTGTGGAATCAAGTGCTGGGGGAAAGGCCCACTGAGGTCCTAGTACCAGGCCAGAGCACCTGTTTGAGTGTCATTCTCTTAGGCTCTGCCTTCCAGGGACCCCCCAAAGGTCCCCAGCTTCCACAGGCCCTCACCATATCCATGAATCCCATTTTGCTTGATGTCCACTTCTGGTGCCCATGGCTGGCCACACATGGGGAAAATGGAGGATCTCAGATGGGAGGGACCAGATCACAGAGTCAGTCCCAAGTCTGGCACTAGGGTCAGACACAGGAACACTGAGGAGAGGCCTGCTGTTCTGGATCCTTCCAGCTGTTGACTCATCATGCAGGGGACTCCAAAGTGTGGCTGTGTAGGGGCCCTCAGGTGCACTGATACCCTCCCTAGAGTGACATAACCCCTCGTTACTAGACCCTGAGGAAGAGTCATATCCACTAGGACACACTCCACTAGTTCCCAAAGTAAGGGAGGGTGGTTCCTGAACAGAGAGGGCACATGTGTATGTGGCAGGGGTGGGAGCAGCTCTAGTTGCCCCATCGCATGAGTACAATCACTTTAGACACTCCAAGCTCCACCAATACTATTACCCAATGAGCATACAAAATCCTGAGAAATAGCAAACCAGCATTGTGTCAAGCCCCCATGTTCTGTAGAAGTTTGTCAACATGGCAGTATATTAAACTGAAACAAACACCTATGCCTGGAGACACTGAGCACTTCTCTCTGTGAGAGCTGGGGATGAACAAGTGACAAGACTATAAAACTAATCTGATAAAAAGTGAGATAAAGATCAACTGGAAAGAACAAAGAGTGAGCAAAAACAAAACATTCATTATTATCTGCATGGATGGGCTACAATTATTAACATAAGTAATGAATCTTGATTCAGCTAAAAATTAAGTTCATAAGTGTTGCTCAAGGATGGGGGTTTTAACCATCCAAAAACTTCATCTTTCATAGAAAAAACTCATAAATAATGTCTAAACTGAAAAATCAAGAATTAAAAAATCTCATTTAGGAATACGAAGTGTCTTTACATAGTATACTGCATATGACTGGTGGACTTTAAAAATAGGATTATGTATAATGCTGATACAAATAAAAACTAAATGAAAAGGTAGGGTGTTCAGGGACACCTTTCTGTAATGCAAAGTTAAGAATCAAGGGCTTTTTCCATCTACATTCAGTGAAATACGGAAAGCAGGTAGGTGACCTTCAAGGCCACTTCTCCCCAGGCTGCCAGCATAGGACCCCCAGCTCCACCCCAGGCAGCACTTTCTACACATAGCTGCTGAAGGGGAGCTGGTCAGATGCCCAGGACTCCCCCACTGCCTACCCACACACACTGTGGCCTCTCTGCTGGGAAACAGGTTTGTTTTTTGTGGGGAAGGTTATCCCAAAGGAAACTTCTGTTGAGAAGCCTAGACACTTGGCCTCTCAGACCTTCCAAGCTGGGATGCAGTGGCCACCAGATGACCAGGCAGGGGTGGACAGTGGCTGTGGAGCTCTTGGGGGCCCAGAACAGATCCAGGCAGAGGGTGAAGACAATCTTGGGAACATTTTGAGGCTATCGCAGCAGCATTCACATTTGAGATCACCAGGAAGTGGGGCACGAGGAGGTGCTGTGCCCACCTGGTTGGCACAGGTTAGAACTCCAACCTGGAAGAGGTCCACCAAACAGGACAGAAGCAAAATGGATAGCTTACTTGGGACTAGACCTTGCTTGGTGACCACTCAGGTATCCTGGGGTAGAAGACGACCCAGCCACACGCAGCAGCCTGATTTGGGGACCTACAGAGTGGGCCTCATTTTCCAGCCCCCAGGCCTGCTGCTGCTGCTTAGGAGCTCATTTATGACCACCCTTACTCAGAGCATCCTGGCCTTCGGGCCCATCCAGGGGAGCACCCATAGCCTCAGCTCAACCAGGCTGAGTACTCAAGAGAGCAGCACAGATGTCACACTCTTCTCTGGAAGAACCATGTACCAGACATGGTTGGTTGCAGCGCCAGACCCTTGCCAAATACAACACAGGAAAGATCTTCGTAAGATTCCAGTGTGACAGCCACCAACCCCAGAGAGCTGGCTGCACTGTCACAGACTGTACATTCTTCAAGGCCCAGCTCCCAGGCAGAAGAGATTGTCAGAACCACCCACTAGCAACTTCCAGAAAACAGCAAGTCACACATATATACATTAAAGGGCCTGGAAAGGCAGCCTGTGCCCACCCTGTGCTCTTGCAGGAAAGGCTGGGCTACCCTTTTCTGTTTGCAGAGAAAAAAGCCCACACCATAAAGACCCTGGACTCTATCTCAATACCCCACCCAGTGCTGCCCTAACTGACTGACCCCACCAACTTGCAACCCGAGCCCTGGGGGCAGGCCATTCTAGAAACCTTCGGTTATGTTCTTTCTGCAGGTGCCCCCAGGACAGGACGGACACTTGATCCTATTAGGCAACCTGTGATGACTGCGGAGACCCCGCCACACCCCTCCATGCTGAGGACAAGCAAGGGGCACATGAAGATCTCACTGCAGGAAAGGGAAACAGTTGCCTAGAGTGTGCCTGGTAAGTGGAGGAGGGGGCACTAGCCCAGGCATCCAGTTTCATAGAGAGGGTGCAGATGGCACAAGGGCAGCAATGAAGCAGCAGGAAGATGGGGGCAGGGGGACCTCAGGGAAAGCTGGGTGTTCCAGATAATGGCAACTTGGTCTTAAGACGTTGCATGTCTGAGGACAGGATAAGGCACTGTGCCACAGGGAAGCCCTCTCTGGAGCATGGCCTGTATCTGAGAAGAGACTCCACAAGGCCCACAGCCTGGTTGGGGGCTCCACCCACAGAAGCTACCTGGACAGCAGGCTGGTCCTCAGGGAGAGGTACCCAGACGTGTATAGTCCCCCACTGCTGGAGACATATGGTCACATGGCACCACCCAGCCATCACCCCTAAGCCCACTTCCAAGAGGGAGAAGCTGTGTCCAAACCAGTGCTTCAGACACTGGCCAGGAAGGCACAAAGGCTGAGTACACTCTGCCTCCCACTGACCCAAAGCTGACCCTCCCTCACCAGCTGAAACCCAAACTCAGAGACCCTAAGAACATCCCTATAGCAGAAGACAGTCCAAGGTCTCTGTGCTGTCAGAATTTCAGGGGTCTTAGCATTTCACAAACAGGATCTGCTGTTTTCTCATAGTCACACTAACACAATATAGAATAAATTTCAAACCATGCCAAGACTAGCATGGTCCAGCCCCAAGAGTATTCCTGAGCAGCAGTGCCCTGCACCAAACTCACCTGTTCTGTGGTGCTGAAGGGACTCGTGAGCAGAGAAGCTATCAGTGGGGGCTCCCTTGATGTCTTAAGTCCCTTTGTCATCACTAGAACAAAACACCCAGTGCCTATACTTAAAGGAGGAGAGGTTTATTTTGGCCCAGTTTCAGTCCATGGTGCAAGGCAGAAACAAGATGGCAGAGGGGCATGGTGGAGGGAAAGGTGCTCCTCCCACTGTAGCCAGGACGCAGAGTGAGGAAGGAGGAGCTGAGGACAAGAAAATACCCTTCCGGGTAACACCCTCGGTGACCCACCTCCAACCAGGCCTCACCTCCCAACAGTATATTTAGCTACTGAACTACTGAACTCATCAATTGAGGAATATTGTGCCCCATTAGATAATCATCTTCCACACATTAGACTTCTGGGGCCCATTTCAATCTAAACCCTAACACCTGAGTTTAGCCTTTGTCCCCATTTCATTGCCTGCAGTCTGCCAGGTCAAGCTCAGCACAGAGGAGGCTTATGCTCAGATTCAGGCAGCTGCATCCTTTCCTACCCAGCCAGGTCTACAGACTTATCCTGCATCACTCAGTGGCTAACCTGTGGAAAAGGGTGCAAGCACAGGTCTGGCCCATGTAGTATTCTCAGGCGGCCACAACAAAAGTAGCTGGGCATGGTGGTCCATGCCTGCAATCCCAGCACTCAGGAGTCTGAGGCAGGAAGATTGACAGAAGTGGGGTTTTTTTGTTTTTGTTTTTGTTTTTTTGTTTGTTTGTTTGTTTTTGCAGCACCAGGGAACGAATTCACAACCTCGCACCTGCCAGGGCAGGCGCTTAAGTCACTGAGCCAAACTCCCTGCCCTGGTTTTTTGAGACAGGGTTGCACTATGTAGCTCAGGCTGGCCTTGCGCTCACGTTGTAGCCCAAGCCGGCCTCGAACTCAGAACGCTCCTCCTACCTCAGCCTTCTGAGTGCTGGGGTTAAAGGCGTGCGCCACCACGTCCAGCTCAGATTGACAGAAGTTTGAGGCTGGCCTGGACTACAGAGTTCAAGACCAGCTTGAACTACATAGTGGGATTCTGTTTCAAAATAACCAAACCAAACCAAACAAAGGACCACAGACTCAGGCTGTGAGCATCACACATCTGTTTCTTCATTGCTCTGACAGACGGATACCTGCAGTCAAGGTGCCACAAGGCCACTCCCTCCTCAGTTCTAGGGAGGCCCCAGGTACTGTGTGTCCTGTGGCCCCATCCGTCCAGCCTCTGCCTCCATCCTCTCATGGCTTCTACCTGTGTCTGAGCCTAAGTCTCCTTCTTTTTACAGGATACCAGGCACTGGAAGAGGACCAACCTACTTCAGAGACTGACTCTCTCTCTCTCTCTCTCTCTCTCTTTCTCTTCATAAGATTTTTATTATAACAGTATCCAGCTTTTATGAAGGACACAGACTGTTTCCTTTGAATCCACATTCATTAAAGTAGCCACATAGCAATATTTAAAATGTAATAAAATATTCCTTGGGTAATATAATGGTTCCTTAACTTTGAAGAAATAAAACTTTTGGAGTTGGGTGCAGTGCCACACCCCTGTGATCTCAATTCTCTGAGAGGCTGAGGCAGGAGAACTGCCAATTCAAGCCCAGTCTGGGCATTTTACTGTGACTGTGCAGAGACCTCATCTTAAACCATGTTCACAGATACCAGAGTGAGAACTTGAACATATCTCCTTGGTGGACATAATGTGGCCCACAGTCCCAGATGGAGCAGTAGGGACCCAGCAGAAGTCTTGTCTCCAGGGCCCATGTGCATAGCATGAGCATCTGTTTAAATCATACACAGACCACATATTTATTTGCATAGTGAAAATGTAGACATGTTCTTCTATGTGCGTGTGTGTACATATATGTGTGCCTGTTGGTGTGTGTGTGCGTGCATGTGCATCCATATACACAGTGAGCAACAGCAAGAGGTTAAAAGTGCTCAGAATCAGGAGACCTTGGCTCTCCAAACTCCCAAAGGCAAGTGAGAATAAGAAGTACTTAATTCACACAGAGGTGTGTCTTGGTGAGGTCATGTGCAAACAAGTCCCACAGGTGAGGAGCTTTTGTGCCTTGAGATCCTTGGGTTCCCTAAAATCAGCATATGGAAGTTGGTGAGTGACTATATCTAGGCCATCTCCATGACCCTATGGACACTGACCCTGGGCCATTCCTGGTCCACCCTGCCCTAAGTGCTGACAAAGGCTGGGACACATGTGAGGATGCACAGTCACCTCAGCCAGGGGGTCTGTACCCAGAGTCCTGGGCAACCCTCAGGAGCATCCTTTCTAAACTGTGAATGGCCTGGGGCTGTGACAAAGTCTGACCAGTGAGGCCATTGGCAGGTTCTCTGCTAGCACAGCATAGAGGACAGTCACACCTGGAAACTATTCTGCTCACTTTCCCCTGATTGAGGACTTTAGGGTCTGAAAGGGGCTCAAATCAAAGCAACCATGCTTTGCTGCAAAGAAACACAGCCCCAGGAGATAATTAAAACTGCCCAAGTCCCTCTCCATCAACAGCAGCATGACCTTTGGAAATGTCGTTAAACATCCATCAGCCTTGATCCTCATTAGAAAAATGCACAATGGACCTTGAGAGGAGATGGCCCCCAGCCCAGGCCCTCTTCAGTAGCAGCAGCCTTCCAAGAAGGTTTCCCTCTCCCAGCAAAAGAAACGATTCAGCAGTGGAGCAGCTGACTGTGCTCCCAGAAGCCTACTCCTCACCTGCTGGGCAGGCGCTACAGAGGTGAGCTCAGCTGCTTGGGTGGCTGAGACTTTCAGGACCCCCGGCTTTCACAGAAACCTGGACTCAGGTAGAACCTCAGAACGATTTGGTTTCCATCTTGTCACCAAGGGACAGGCAGGGGGCACCTCTCTGGCCACACAGCTCCACAACTGAGAGAGCTAGCAGCTCAGATCACCCGTTACGGCTTGTCACAGAAAAGGCTGGAACCACTCAAGAGTCCACAGAGGGCTCTGCACACAGCAAGAAGGAAGCAGCTTTCTCTGGGTGGGGGTCAGAGGGAAAGTGAGGTATGGTAGCTGGCATGGGGTGCTGCTCAGGCCTCAGGAGCTTGTGCATGTGTGAACACGCCGTACTAAAAACACAGACGAACCACCTGCACCAGGTTGTAGACACATGGGAGGGAGGAGGGTTGGGAGAGGCCATGAGAGAAGACAGGCTGGAAAGCAGCGGAAATACCTGTGGAAGGACAAAACACAGCTAGATTTTCAAAATGAAAAGGAACGTGAGGCAAATGACCCTGGGTCATGAGGTCATGACTTAGCCACAGAGAAAAATTGTCTCAATAACTTTGAATCACAGGAATGTGACATATACCCCAAAGGGCCATATCCTAGGACAAAAGGATCTACAAAGAAATTCAAAAAAAAAAAAAAAAAAAGGAAGAAATTCCTAGACCATTCTCAGCAATGATACCCTGGCAGTCATAATGGTTACCCCTCCTGGTGAGTGGCATCAGTAGTCTTATTACTCTAAAGCTATTATAACACAGTAAAACAATATTATATATAAATAAGCATTATTAAAAACAATATATGTTACA
Organism: Dasyprocta punctata; assembly: GCA_004363535.1. Lineage (NCBI taxonomy): Eukaryota > Metazoa > Chordata > Mammalia > Rodentia > Dasyproctidae > Dasyprocta > Dasyprocta punctata. The sequence goes on from RJWM01006051.1 coordinate 86,807, forward strand.
TATATATTAATTTTTACATAAGTAAAA